>CAUYQV010033871.1:0-11510 GCA_963574575.1 Galagoides demidoff | reverse complement strand
GCCTGTGGTCCCAGCTACTTGGGAGGCGGAGGCAGGAGACTCGCTTGAGCCCAGGAGTTGGAGGTTGCTGTGAGCTGTGATGCCATGGCACTCTACCCAGGGGGATAGCTTGAGGCTCCGTCTCAAAAAAAAAAATAAATAAAAAAAGTAGGGAGTTAATGTGCAGTGATTTCTCTATTGTTCTTCCCTGGCATTCTTTTTCTTTTCTTTCTTAGTATTTTTTTTTATATGAACTCATGGAGGCATTAGAATTGCTTGGAACATGTGGGGACCCACCATGGTGGGCAGTGACAAGCCAAAGAGAGATTTTCGTCAGGAAGGGAATGAAGCGGCCCAGGGAAGAGCAATCACGTGGGCCATGCAGGTGTTGATGATGGCTTGGTTAGGGGCTGGGGGTGAGGAAGGAGGAATTGGTGGGCGTGGACACTGGTAGGCGGTCTCTGCAGTAGTCCAGGTGAGAGCTGGGGGTGGAGAATGGTCATGGTGAGAGGTATGGAGATGAGGTATGGAGATGGTAAGGACTGGGTGCCTGTGGATACAGCTCTAACGGATACTATTTTAACATTCAACTCTGGACAAGTTCTGTTGTCACTTCAACACAGGTAAGCAGCTTATGGCCCACAGATATGGTTTCCAAAAGGAGTGGTCCTTTGCCAACAGCCTGAGGTTGCCACCTAGTCAGTGGCTGCAGGCTGCTTCCCCGGGGTGTGCTGTGGTGGGGAGAAGGAGGTGGTGATGGTCCAGAGGGACGCCTCTCGTCTGTGCAGAAGTGTCATCCTTTAGCATGAGGCAGGAGCGCGGGGGGACAATATAACCTTTGATTTCTGGATCTGCCTTTGCCATTCAAGTCCTTTCCTACACATGATGCTGCCACCAGGCAATGCCACATTTTTGGATGGCTGCTCTCAACTTTGAAACCACGATATAATGATTTTCTAGGGCATAAAAGCAAAGTGGAAATTATTAGAATTTCCTCATTATGGAGGCTTTTAGTGCAATTTCCCATGCTATAAATGATGTTGCTCAAAGACAGTTAGATTATAGTTGAGGACCTTTCTGTTTTATCTCAAAGAGTGCCCTCCTGTGCCTCTGGAGAGCCAACTGGGTCATCTGCGTTGAATAATGATTCAGTTGGAAAGTGTAACATTCTTTTTTGTTAATAAGAGTGATTGTATGCCCATGTTAAAAAACAGTGAAGAAAGACATAACAAAGTGAATGAATTTCCTGCATGCCTCTTAATCCCTTGGAAGCAGTCACTGTGACCATTTATGTTTTTAAATCTTCTGGTGCCCCTTGCTATAACCTACGTTACAACTTCAGTCCTCCAATACTCACCTGATCAGTTTTGGACATTAGCTATTGACTTAAGGAATAAACATTTCACTCATCTAAACTGCAGTCCTGACTTTTGATACATTACTATTTATAGTTCTTCGGTTAGTGGTCTGGTTAGTTTAAATAGCTTTCTTACCTTCTGGTTCTTACTCCTTCAGCATCTGAGAGTCTGTCTTGACTCTTCACCATGAACGATGATGTTTGATTCACTCTTCTTTGAACTTTCTTCCTTTCCTGTCCACTTCTTTTAACAGCCTTTGCACTTTCATATTGTCCAGTATTTGAGCATTTCCTTTATTTTCTTTTTTCACATCTTTTATCATGACAGCTTGTTACGTTGTTCTAGATGGATCACAAACTAGGTTTTAAAGGATGGATAGCATAGGAGAGAAAGAAGTACTATTTTTCCCACACCTTTGTCAAAGTTCATGGCTGACACCCCCCTCTGAAGACAGAGTAACAAGAGAGAACCATAACACATTTATTTAACCCAACTTTTTGCAGCTTAGGAACCTTCAGAAATGACCAGAAATGGAGGGAGAACTGTGTTCTTGTGGACAGTCATGCAGAAGTATGGAGGACTAAAGTGTGTGATCTCATGGCATCAAATTGGGGGCCCCCAGCAAGGCCTGTTTGTTCAGATTCATGTGGGTATATGGGAGGAACTCTGGGAAATGAGAGTCTTACGACCTGCTTTCAGGGGAAGGTTAGAGGACTTTCTTCCAAGTCTGTGTTTCAGGGGGATAAGGTAGAAGGTCAGAGAGTGACCACCAAAGGGCCATACTGCATGTGGTGTGTTTTGAGCCACATCCTCAGTGCTTAGTTTAAGCTGGTCTCGTGATTTTCTTAACTATCCTGTTTCCCTCTGCTTGCCGCCTGCCCAGTTTTCTCCTCCATTCTCTCTGCAAACCCAGTGTATTATTAACCACTTGATAACCTTAGCCTCTTAGCTATGACTTTTTGTAACCATTGAGTCTTCTTTGCTGCATCTAAGCTTGATTCTTCCTCCTGTTCCCAGCCAGCTCCAAGCCATGGCCACTGTGATGCCTTGCAGACATACTCTGGTCTGTAGCATCCCCTGCTTTGGTCTCTGATAGCACATCTGATCCATTTTTTTTTTTTTTAATTGAGACAGAGTTTCACTATGTCGCCCTCGGTAGAGTGCCATCGTGTCACAGCTCACAGCACCTTCTTAGGCTTAAGTGATTTTCTTGCCCAGCCTCCCAAGTAGCTGGGACTACAAGTGCCACCACAACACCCACCTATTTTATGTTGTAGTTGTCATTGTGGTTTAGCAGGCCCAGGCCAGGCTTGAACCTGCCAGCTTCTGTGTATGTGACTGGCGCCCTACTCACTGAGCAATGGGCGCCCAGCCTGTTCCTGCATTTTTGTCTTTATCATCTTATATTTTTATTTGCTCTCTATCCTTTCTCTTCCCTTCTGTTTTCCATCAGTTCTTTACCCTCTTTACTTGCATTTCTTTGGGGGTTTGACAGACTGTAGGGAAAAGAGAGAGAGAGAATAGCCAAACGACCTTCCCTAGCCACTCATACACCTTTGTTATCCGCTGTGACATTGTGGTACACGTCTGGACTCCATTACTATGTTTCCTGGTAGCAACAGAGAGTTGAATGGTTCTATTTGCAGAAATCTTATCTGATCCATTGAATAACATACATTTCTTCCTTCAGGGCCCTTCTCTGAATGTTATGGAATGAAAGATAATACCTACCCACTGAAGAAATAGTGAAGTTCAGTTTTCTTTGAAATATAAGCAGAACACAAAGTAAATAAAAAATTAAGTAGGAAAAATTTCTGGTGGATTTGGGCTTATTGTTTAACAACAAAGGAGCTGCTGACTTTGAATGACGGCATCTCGAATTTCACCAGTAATGATTTTATGGCCCGGGTCAACACTGTCACCTCTCTCCCCTTTATTCTGCTCATTCACACTCCTCCTTTGCATTTTCTGCTCTCAGAGAAGCTGGAATGGGTGAATCAGTCTGTGGACCTTTTTTTTTTTTGAGATAGAGCTTCAAGCTATCGCCTTGAGTAGAGGGCTATGGTGTCACAGCTCACAGCAACCTCCAACTCCAGGGCCCAAGCGATTCTCTTGCTTCAGCCTCCCGAATAGCTGAGACTACAGATGCCCGCCACAATGCCTGGCTTTTTCTTGGTTGTAGGTGTCATTGTTTGGCAGGCCTGGGCCGGATTCAGACTCGCCAGCTCTGGTGTATGTGGCTGGCACCTTAGCTGCTTGAGCTACAGGCACCAAGACTGTGGACCATTTTTTTAGTCCTCTGATGGCAAAATGGTAACAACACAGGTACACATGTATGTGCACGCACACACACACACTCTCTCAAAACCCAATGAAAAAGCTGTGAACCAAAGGAAGATTGGGAAACAATATCGGCAACTCACAAAAGGAAAGGAAAGGAGAGAACTGTGATTGGTGTTGACCAACACTCTATGTGATTGTCCCAGTCAGGATAGTTGAAGGATGAATGGCCAGATACATTCAAGGATTGTATCTAGCATCGCAATGGAAACAGGAGGCTTCAAGCCAGGGGCTTAAAACCTGCAGGAGCAAAAATGAGGCTAGCTTCCTCCATAGAGAGCAGGTCTTGGAGGAGGCAGGCAGAAGTTGTAACCAAGTCAGCAGAAGTGGAGAGTCAAGCTGAGGCACGTCCAGGAGGTCAGGTGTTGTATCAGTTATCTATGGCCGCAATAATGCTGTGTAATCATCACTCAAGAACCTTGGTTTATAACAGGAAACATTTTATTTTTGGCATAAATTTATGGGTCAGCTGGACAGTTTTGCTGCTCTGGCCTGGGTTCATTTGGGCTTATCGTGCATTTGTGGTCAGACAGTGGGTCAGTTGGGGACTGGCTGATCTTGGACAACCTCTGTTGGGATGACTCAGCTGTATTCCATGTGGTCCCTCAAACTCTATCAGAGTAGCCTGGGCTTGCTTGTGGCACCTGAGCAAGGTCCCTAGAGAAGGAGTGGAGCTGGTGAGGCCTGTTGAAGTCTGGACTTAGAACGGGCACGTGCTACTTCCTAATTCTCTTGGCCAAAACAAGTCCCAAGGCCAATGCCAAAGTTATAATAGGGAGGGACTTTAAGGTGACGGCAAAGGGCCAAGATGTAGGGAGGTTGTTAATTGGAGGCATCCAATCAGTCTGCCTTAGACCTCTTGTACCAAACACTGTGCCTGGAGGACTGGGCAGTTACTTGGTCAGATTCTTGGATCTGGGAGATTGGCGGGGGCTCTCGGGATGGAAGTTCACAGAAGAAAACAGGAAGAGGCTTTATAAGGAGATCAGCTTTAAAGAAGTGATTTTGGGATAGAACCCTCCTTCCTGGGGAGAAGGGGTAAGTTCTATCAGGGGCACATGACAACCAAAGGATGGCTCCCAGGTCCCTCCACAAGCTTGCGTAAGGGTGATCATTCAGGTGAGCATTAAAGAGGGCGTTTCATCTGTGGGAATCTAATCTAACGTGAACAGTGACTGGACCTTCTGAAGTTTAGTTGTTCTTTGACTTGTGAGTAGGATTGAAATAAGGGGAAATAGATGAGGCTCTCCTGCTGTCCTCTGGGCTTAGGCAGTTTAGCTGAGGCTCTTATAGGCTCAGAGGTGCTTCTTCCTTGTGCTCTACATGAATCAAGGAATTAGAGTCTTGGTTCTCAAAGTGAGGTCCCCAGAGGTGCAGCATCTGCGTTGCCTAGTGAGCTATTAGGAATGCACATTCTCAGGCTGGCCCCAGACATTGTAATCAGAAACTCTAGAGGTGGAATCTAGGAGTCTGTTTTCTTACAGTCTTTCAGGCGATTCCCATGCATGTGGATATTGGCAACAGCTGAATTAGGGTTGTAGAATAGGATCGTGTGTGGGTTTTGACAGGTTTAAAGGGGGTAGAATAGACAGATTTAGCAAATAACAATATAAGACATCCAGTTATATTTGAATTTCAGATCATCATTGAGTAAAATATTTAGAATAAGTGTGTTCCAGGTAATACTGGGGACATACTATACTCAAAAACATTATTTGTTGTTGATCTGGAAATCAGACTTAACTGGATGTACTCTATTTTATCTGGCAATCCTAGGAAGAAGTATAGAAAAGTTATGGGTGGTTCAAAGAACATCAGGATCGTTAACAGGACAGAAATTCTAGAAAGAAAGGCTAAAGAAATTGACTTGGTGAAGCCAGAGAGAAGACCACTGGTGGGATTAATAGGTTGGAAGATTGTATTGAAAAGGAATGCTGCTGGGTTGTTCTTCATGGTTGGTCAGATTGAGCTAGAAGAAATTTCTCTTAGGAAAAGGCAAGACTTCCTGTCAATAAATGACTTCAGTGGGAGTTCGAAGTGATGTTTTGATTCTCCAAGGAAGCCGGATGCATTTGGAAGTTTTCGTGTGATTTTAATGCAGCCAGTCCCCCAACCTGTGTGGGAGACATTTGCCCACAGGGGGCTGGAGCAGGCAGTTTCTCAAGGTTCTTTATGACTTCTCTAAGCTCATTTGAATTTTCACTTTTTGCATTCTTGTTTTGGGAAGAGTTTATAGTCTTTTGATTAGTTTTCAAACTCTGAGTTTATCTGGCAGGTTGGTTTTGTTAGAACATGGATATATAGGCAGTAAATCAGAATTGTTAAGAGGATGCTTTAGAAGCAGACTACATGGGTTCAAATCCCAGCTGTGTTACTTCCAGCTGTGTGGGCTTAGGCCAGTTTGTTTCTCAAAATTTTCTTATCTGTTTAATGGGAATTATTAATTATTAATATGCCATGGGCTTTGTGATGCTTGATTGAGCTTATTTATATAAAGTATATAAGAACTGTGCTAGCCCAGGCATGGTATGGCTCACACCTATAGTCCTAGCACTCTGGGAGGCCGAGGAGGGTAGATTGTCTGAGCTCAGGAGTTCGAGACCAGCTTGAGCAAGAGTGAGACCCCCTCTCTAATGAGGCAGGAGGATTCCTTGAGCCTAAGAGTTTGACATGGCTGTAAGCCATGACGCCATGGCACTTTATCTGGGATGACAGGAGACTGACTCAAGAAACAAAACAAAACAAACAAAAAGAACTGCATCTAGAATATCAGGATGGGCCTGAAAATATCCAGTCACATAATATGAGACATAGGATCGACAATGGCTGGATACATTCTTCCCAGCCCTTGTAGAGTTAGCCTTGATGAAATACTATTTCATATTCTTTTTTTATTAAATCATAACTGTGTACATTAATGCATTTATGGGGTACAATGTGGTGATTTCATATACAATTTGGAATGCTTAAATTTGACTGGTTAACATAAGCTTCACCTCACTTCTTTGTTGTGTTAAGACATTTATACTCTGCTCTTAATAGTTTTGACATGTACCTTTGCATTGTGCACATTAGGTGAGGTCCCTCCCTCCTCCCAGCAGCCTCCTTCCTCTCCCTTCTCCCTCCTCCCTCCTCTTTTCTCCTGCTTTCTGGACTATAGTTGTGTTTTAGGCACAGACACTCTACTTTAAGATACTATTGGGGAGAATTTCCCAAACATGGTAAGAGATACAGAAATTCAGATAGACAGTTTCACTACCCCAACAAGACTCAATCTGAATAAAGCATCTCCTAGACACATTGTAATTAACTTTGCCAAATTTAATATGAAGGAGAAAATTCTGCAAGCAGCCATATATAAAAAAAGTATAACCTACAAGGGGAAGAATATTAGAATGACCACAGATCTCTCAGCCAAAACTTTTCAAGCCAGAAGAGGATTGTCATCGACCTTCAATCTCCTAAAACAAAAACACTTTCAGTCCAGGAATCTGTATCCAGATAAACTGAGTTTCATTTGTGATGGAGAAATCAAGTGCTATTCATATCCTGAAGGACTTGACTCTCTCTCTCTAAGTATCCTGGGTATTTAGTGATTGTTGTAGCCAAAAGCTGGTGCTGAACAGTTAATTTGTTGTCATGTATTAGAGAAGAGTCCCTTGTGAGCAGGGACTTAATGTCCTGTCCCTGTCTGTGACCCCTACTCTTAAGGTGTTGGCTTAAGTTGACAGGGATGTCATTCTGTGGTAGTATCACTGCATCTTAGGCATGCATTATTGCTCTTTCTCTACCCAGATGAACTTTACCACATCTTCCAGAAACCACCAAGAGAATTGAGTTTCATTTCCCATTGCAAATTGAATTCAATTAAAAAGCTGTAAAGGAATGCCATATGATGTCATAGAGAACACAATGACATTTCCAAAATATTTTTGAGAAACTTGAACTGTAAATCACTTTAGTTCTGCTAGTAAGGACAGGGCTTTGGTTATGGAAAAATTTTAATCTGACAACTAGTTTTTATCAGAATTATAGCTCCAGCTGAGATTAGTTACTTTTAGAAACTTCATTTTGAAATGAAAAATCAACTGATCTTTTTTCTAAACACCTGTAGTGGGGAGAAAAGATAAGGTGGCCGACGTACAGCCTGTCAGATAATAAATTAATCCTCTGTTAGAATAATGGTTTAGTCATTCTCCTCAGATTTCTGCTGTAGTTATGTGTGATCAATAAAATAGTGTTGAGGTAGTTAGATTTTGTTGTTACTGTTTTGCTGAAAAGTTTAAATTTCTAGTTTAAGTGAAGTTCCCTTTTGTATTTGCAGAATGATAGCCACCCAGTCATGTAGTTGTGGAGGTTTTTTTTTTTTTTTTTTCATTCAATAAAGAAAATTCACTATGATTGCCTACATATACCATGGCTTAGAACAGTAAGTATTTATGACTTACTTCTGGAGTCTGTGGGGACAGTGGGCAACTGAGGAGCTGGACCAGGACCTCAGGCTCACTTACATGTCTGTGTCAGCTGATGCATTAGCTGGTGGCTGTGTGGTCAGGAACACCCACCTCCTCCACACTTCTGGAATTGGCCCCTTGCAGATTGAGGTTAGGCTGCCCAGCCCATGTGCCTCTCATCATCTAGAAGGCCAGCCCACCCTGTGCACACGGGAGAGGCAGGATTTCAAGAGAGAAGAGAGAGAGACTGCAAGTCGGCAAATTCTCTTTGTGACCCAGGGTAGGAATTGGTATACAGGGTCACTTTGGCTCATTCTTTTGTTTCAAATCAAGTCCCAAGGTCCATTTAGATTTCATAAACTGCAAAACGGGGATTATGGTAAGACACACCCCGACCTCCTGGAGGTCCTGAGGAGGAAGGTGCTGCTGGTACTTGGAGATCTGATTTCTGCTTCCGGACATGGCTTGATGGTCTGCTTTCTGTGGGCCGAGATAACATTGGGAGCGTTTTGTTAATGTGGCCTCCATTTCCTCTAAGTAGAAATAATATAAAAATATTTTATTCATTCCTTAATTTTTTTTCAAATTCAAAGAAGCCTGCGATACATTTCTTTATGGTTCAAGGCACTGGCTTACAGTGCCATAAAACTTACCAATATAGTTAAGTAGAATTAATGCATGGATTCATGTAATACTGAAAATGTGGACATTGATTCTAATTGTATCAGGACTTGTTAACTCTCATCTTATAAAAGTTAAGATAAAATTCTATAGTACTTATTTATTATATATGTCTGTATTTCTGTCCCTTACTGTATCTGTGTATATACACATATACAAAGAATGCACATCCCGTGTGTGTGTGTCTGTGTGTGAGAGAGAGCTATGATGAAAACTCACGTAAAATTGTGTTAACCTGAACTCTGGCATTTTTTCACATAGTTGACATTTGCATCTTTCTATCTTCAGGCCATCTAAATCCTCTTGACTCTGAGGCTTTTTGATTTGGTTGAAACAAAATACCAAATTTGGAAATCTTTTAACACACTGTGTTAACATGAATAGTTTCTGGATATGGGGACAAAGGGATAGTTTGTTAGATTGGGAATTAATGTGGTAATCACTCGAAGTTCTCAGAGCAGTACGTAGTTTTTAGATTAATAATCGTGGCGTCTCTTATACATAGTAGAGTACAAAAAGCTGGCCATCTTTTATGCAAGATTAATTTAGTAAAAATTACATAAAAGGTTTGCCTCATTTATGTTTTGAGGCAGAGTCACCCGGGGTAGAGTGTCGTGGCCTCCTCATAGCTTACTCATCTCTCTCTTTCTCCCTCTTCTCTGTCCTTTTCCTCCCCCATGGGAGGACTTTTGTGATTCCATTGGTCCACCTGGATGACCTAGGATATCTCCTTTATTTCAAGGTCAGCTCGTTAACAATCTATTTTTTTTTTTTTGAGACGGAGCCTCAAGCTATGCCCCTGGGTAGAGTGCCATGGCATCACAGCTCACAGCAACCTCCAACTCCTGGGCTCAAGCGAGTCTCCTACCTCAGGCTCCCAAGTAGCTGGGACTACAGGCGCCCACCACAACGCCTGGCCATTTTTTGGTTGTAGCCATCGTTGTTTGGCGAGCCCGGGCTGGGGAGTCGAACCCGCCACCTTAGGTATATGTGCCTGGCGACATGAGCTTTCTTTTTTTTTTTTTTTTTTGAGACGACCCTCAAGCTATCCCCCTGGGTAGAGTGCCATGGCAGCACAGCTCATAGCAACCTCCAACTCCTGGGGCTCAAGCAAGTCTCCTGCCTCTGCCTCCCAAGTAGCTGGGACCACAGCCGCCCGCCACAACGCCAGGCTATTTTTTGGTTGCAGCCATCATTGTTGTTTGGCGGACCTGGGCTGGGGATTCGAACCCGCCACCTTAGATGTACGTGGCTGGCGCCTTAGCCGATTGAGCCACAGGTGCCGAGCCGACATGAGCTTTCTTATGTTAAGACTAGGGTTATGTGTCTTTGGAGCAAATGCCCCAGCTAAGATGCTCTATCCTCTCCCATGAGAAGCTGGAGCTTCTGATGTCAGCCTGTTTGGCTCCTGTCAGCCCCCTTTGGTCCAGGTGGGGCTGCCAGGTTTCTTTATGGTGAAGTTACTATTTTGCCCTTTGTAACCTCTAAATACCTTAGAGAGATACCTAGAGACTAAGTGACCACCTGTTTCTCTTCAAAGTTGTATTCACAGGCTCGGTGCCTATAGCTCAAGTGGCTAAGGCACTAGCCACATACACCAGAGCTGGTGGGTTCGAATCCAGCCCAGGCCTGCAAAACAACAATGACAACTACAACCAAAAAATGGCTGGGCATTGTTGTGGGCACCTGTTGTCCCAGCTACTTGGGAGGCTAAGGCAAGAGAATCGCTTAAGCCCAGAAGTTGGAGGATTCTGTGAGCTGTGATGCCACGGTACTCTACCCTGGGTGACAGCTTGAGGCTCTGTCTCAAAAAAAAGTTGTACTTACTAATTTTAGCATCATTGATGAGTCCAGTAATTATTATGGTGGTATTCAGCAGTGATTTTTATATTTTCCTCATTTCAACATTTATTTTGAAATTTTTTTTTTTTTTAGAGACAGAGTCTCACTTTATCACCCTCGGTACAGTGCCATGGCGTCACAGCTCACAGCAACCTCCAACTCCTGGACTTAGACGATTCTCTTGCCTCAGCCTCTTGAGCAGCTAGGACCACAGGCACCCGCCACAAACAGGGCCTTGCTCTATTGCTTAGGCTGGAGTGTGTTGGCACAATCACAGCCTACTGCAGCCTTAAACCCCTAGGTTGAGGCGATCCTTGCTGCTTCCTGAGGAGCTAGAACTACTGGTATATGCCACCATGCCCAGCTCTTTGACAGACATTTTTCTTTTTTCTTTTCTTTCTTTCTTTTCTTTTTTTTTTTTTTTTTTTTGTGGTTTTTGGCCGGGGCTGGGTTTAAACCCGCCACCTCCAGCATATGGGGCTACTGACCTACTCCTTTGAGCCACAGGCACCACCCCATTTTTCATTTTTTTTGAGACAGAGTCTTACTCTGCGCCCTGGGTAGAGTGCTATAGCATCATTACTCACAGCAAACTCAAATTCTTGGGCTAAAGCAATCCTCCTGCTTCAGCCTTTCAAGTAGCTGGGACTACAGGTGCCTGTCAGGATACCCAGCTAGTTTTTTTATTTTTAGTACAGATGGGGTCTCACTTTTCTTTTTTTTTTTTTGAGACGGAGCCTCAAGCTATCCCCCTGGGTAGAGTGCCATGGCAGCACAGCTCATAGCAACCTCCAACTCCTGGGCTCAAGCGAGTCTCCTGCCTCCGCCTCCCAAGTAGCTGGGACCACAGGTGCCC
>CAUYQV010033870.1:0-71507 GCA_963574575.1 Galagoides demidoff | reverse complement strand
CTGCCCCCGTTCAAAATCTCAGGATGTTTTTTTATTAAAGATTTTAGGGCGTGTGTTTACAGAATGAAAAAGAGTTAATAGTTTCATGGCCCAATCCTGTGGTGGTCTTTGGATTATGATAAAGGTCATCTAGGTGGAGGCACTAAATCATAGAACAATTCTTTTTTCATGTGTTTATTAAATCACAACTGTAATGTATGTATTGAATCATAATGTATAGTATGTATACATTACATATTATAATATGTATATATATATAATATATCATTACTCTTGGAAAATAAAATTTCTCTAACAATTAACTATACAAACTTTCTCCATCCCCCATTTTTAATTTTATAACACATAAAACATACATGAAAACCATAAAACTTCTATTGAAATAATTTTCATGCCAAAGAAATAAAAACCCACAATGGAAATAATGCACTTACCACCTCCCCGGATTATATCAGGTTTTGTCTTCATCATTTTGCAAAATTGTCTTCGACAGTTTTCTATCCACTCAGTTTGCTTATGAGACATTTTGAAGCATAATAAAAGCTTGCCAAGATCATTATCTGATAAGAAAGATAACATGTTATATTATTGATACAGACATGTTATATATATAGAAAAGTAGTATTAAGTATGTGAACATTTATCAATTCCAGAAAAAGTACGGAATGTATTATGGCTTTCAAAGGAAAACATATTTTTATGTAACGACATCTGATACTATAAATTGTTATTTGACACATTTATTAAGAGCTCAAAAAATGGATTATCGATTTTTGAAAAGCTTCTAATACAGATTGTTGATTTATAACCATAATTCTGAAAGTCTTTTTCTTATACAAATATGGCTCATTACCAAGTATCTGGTGTAACAGATAACATGAACATTAGGATTTCAATAAGTTAGACTGTCATGAAGACTATACCTCTTCATGTACGTTCAGGTGTGATTTCATTCATTTAAAGCATAGTGTAGAAAATCTTTAATAAATCATTTAGATCTTCTTGAAAAAATTATGATGCTAAAGGGGTTAAAATAAAGTATTTTGACATATTGACTATTTAAGTTAATATTGAAAAACAGCAGGTGCAAGAAAATCACTTTGACCTTCATGCTGTTTCTTAAGAATAGACAATGAAATTCCCATGTGAAAACAGTCTCCTTATTTCAGACAAAAGGCAAAAAAATCCTTATCTTCAAGGATGAGAAGTTGAGACTAGAGTCTGTACAGATCTTATTATAATAGCACTTACCTTTTAAGCCTTCCCACATAATTTAGTCACATTTTCACAGCTTTCTACTTCTTATTCAATTTGGTACTATATAAATAACTGCTTTTTTAAGTCTTCAATTCCTTATGAGGACTTTCATACCAAATAAAACGTGCATTATACTTTTCTCCTATCCTCTGTGTAACATTAATTTAATTCTTGGACCCTATCAGGACCTTAAGAAGGCAGAAGTGGAGTATTTCTGCTCCTTCACTGAAATAGTGAATGGAACTAAAAGAATATGCCTAAAATAAATCTTTTATTTGAAGTAATTTATGAATACATAGCAACTTCCAATTTAATTATACAATTTTAAATCTACTTACTCCCATGAGTTTGTTTATTTAAAAAAATCAGAGAATAATATCTTAAATAAGGAGTTAGTATTAAGAAAGGATACATGCATATGTATTCATATAGACATAAATGCATGTAAAAATTCAAAGAAGAAAAGATACACATTGTCTTATATTCAAAAAGAATATGGGGGAGAATCAGTTATCCTATGAAGTCAGATCTTTTTCTTTACCACTTCTCTTAAAAGACATTTTGGAGAACAAAGGGGATAAGAACCTTTCAAAATTATAAGGTCAAAGGTCTGATTGCTTCTGCCCTAAAATGTGGTCTGAGAACATTAACAACATTTAAAAATCATTCTCCTAAATTCTACTTTAGGCTAGCGAATCCATCAGGAAGGAAGATACTGGTTGTCAATCTACTATCAGGATAATTTCTTATCCTTTCTTTAATGAATAAAATTATAATAAAATAATCAAGTGCTTATTCTTATAGGTTTTACAAATGAAATAGTCTTTCTAGCATACTGAAACTATTTTATCTTTTCCATTCAATTTTTAAAAAATTATTTTTAGGAAGTACATATGGAGTTCTTCCCATGTGGTTATAATAGTCAAGATAACGTTGCTGCCCTCATGAAATTTATGCATTATATAAAGCATATGTATGTATATTACATGTATATGCACATATACACACAGATTATACCATTCCTATGATCTAAAGTTCAGCTTTACTGGCACTCAAAAAGCTGCTTTGCCATATGGTCCTTATGGTTATCATATATAAAATTATGTTATACATCTAGTCATAATTTATGTAAATATTTCCCTATTTGACATTTAGGTCACATAAGTCTTCTTAATATCAAAGTCACACATATGTTTTTTCATACAAAACATGAATGTATAGATACATACACCAAACAGATGCACCCCTACAAAAACAAATAAATAAATCAAAATGTTGTTCTATTAAAAGAATCTATAAATCTGTAATTCTAATCTATCATTTTCTCTTTGACTATCAAGACTACAATAACAGAGAGTATTTCATTATTACTAAATAGTCTCAATCAGAAGCAGTAACTAGAGAAAAATTATAAGCACTAAATGAAAGGAGAAATAGTACTTTTTAATAAAAGTACTTAAGACTTTAAACTTAAGAAACAGCAATAAAGCTGGTAATTTTATTGAAAACTATGTTATTGTTAGCAAAGTTTTAAAGTCAAATACTTATTTCAACATCATCGAACTTGGATTTTTATTGTTTCTATTTAGAATATTTAAATTACTTATTCCTAAGAATAAAATACCTAGAGCATAATAAGAATTGGTAGTGGCACATGACTGCAAAAATAAACACAGTTTTGTTTTGTTTTTTAACTTGGTTTCCTCATCTATTTTGTTACTCTTCTATTCATATTAAACCCCGTCTTTTACATCCTTCCAAAAGAATGTTCATATAGCTATTTCATGGCCATTGGTTATTTGTAAATCTGTTATCTTTTCCCCCTTCCTCTTCACCCCTCTCTCTCATTTCACATTTGCTATTCTATTTTGTTTTCTCATCATCTCATTCTAAGGAAAAGAACACAAGGCATGGTAATTATAAATAGCCCTGAACAGATGTGGTATGCTCCTGAATTTATCAGTTGTCAGAGGGGCTAATGGACCCAGTTTAGATACCTGGAAATTGGATTTGAGACAATAAAGAAATGCTCAGCTAAACCAGGCTGAGCAAAAGATTCCTAGAAAGACAGTTTTGCAACCTGTATTATACTTCTGGCTCCTGTTTCCCCAGCCATCATTGAGAGTATATGCTTTTCAATTTGCATTCCTCACACTGGAAAACATTTAGTGATTTGATACAATGTAAGCTGAAAAACATGAAATCTGTGATATCACTGGGACTGATGGAACAATAAATAATTCCTTTATTTCCTCCTCCAAATTTAGGACTGAGAAGCCGATTGGGGTGGATAAGTAGAGTTCACAGTGTCAGCATTAGTACTGAAACAGCTAAATTACACACTACTGCTTGGATCTGCTGCCACACAGTCTCTCAAATGTCTTCCCTCAACTGAATCTTGTAAATCTTTTCAGTCACGAAAACAAAGGTCTCTTTGGACTGCTCTTGTTAGAAACAGTGCAAGAGGCGGGTGGTCTGCCTGAGCTCACAGGTTCGAGACCAGCCTGAACCAGAGCAAGACCTGTCTCTAAAAATAGCCTGGTATTGTGACAGGTGCGTATAGTCCCAGCTACTTGGGAGACTGAGGTAAGAGAATCACTTAAGTCCAAGAGTTTGAGGTTGTTATGACTCCACGGCACTCTACTGAGGGTGAAAAAATGAAACTGTCTCAAAAAAAAAAAAAAAAGGTTGCAAAAATAACCTAAAAATAAGCTAACAAGTAGGCTAATCCAAGACATTCCATTCCCTCTCCCAAATTCATCTATTAACAATTCCTCCTTTGTGAAGAATAAGTGAGGAGTCCAAAGAGACAAAGTCATTTGATGTGTAGACAAAAGAAAAGGGGAAATGGAACTTCCCCCATAATAGATATCACAGGTCTATAACAACTCTCAATTAGTGATAATGATTGGAATAAATATCAAAACACATAGAATTCCATGTTCTCCAAAATTTCCACATGATGCATTTCTATTTATAAAGAAAAAATATTAAAAAACAGAATTTTGTTGTCATTCATGATCAGGAAGTTGAAATGAGCCCTGCCCTCCTGTTATAAGCAATTAGAAAACTGGATAAAATATGTTCAACCACTGCTTTTAGATATTAACCAATAAGCAGTGGAGGACATGATGTCTGGAAAAGGGAAACCAATAAGGTGAGCTTTATGATTGCCTGTTTTCTTCTTGGAGACATTTTCAATTCACTACACAGGAAGGGGAATGCCATGTCTTGTTGAGTTGAGAGGAAAGATACCAAATGATAGAGAGACTGGAAAGGCTAAAATTTGTGGATCAGAATAGTGGAGAGAAAGAACAAAGAAATCATTCCAGAAATATGCTTACATATTTGTTAAATTGGTTGCTGAATGATCAGCTATACAGGATAAGGGTGAAATTCCACAAGATGGGTCAAAGAAGAGCAGGGAGTTAATACACTGAACAATTCCCAGAAAAGACACAGAGTTAGGAGAAGTCCAAATTCTGAACAGAGTAGGGAATACTACTAGTCAACTACCAGGTATTCCACATAGGGGACAGAAAGGTTATACCTTAGTAATAGAATTCAATTAGTCATAAAGATAGTTCTGCACCCACCCTCACACAAAAAGGAAAGCCTTGAAAGACCAACTTGACCCACAAGTAACTTGACTGCTTGCCAAAATAATTTCCACTACTCTTTAAAGAAAAACAACAAAATCGAGCACTCAGCGTAGAGTGAATAAAGTTCAATGTCTGACAAAAACCATAAATATAAAAAGGAAAATGTGACTCATAACAGCAGATAAATCATTTAATAGAAACAGATTCACAAAAGACTGAGATAAAATTATCAGTCACAGACTTAAAAGCAGAGGCCACTGACAGCTTGGATGTGAGGCCACCAACCTCACAAATGTAGGTAGTGCACTACCGAGGGGCGGCCTTTTCTCTAACACCACAAGGATCTCCAGCCCTTGTGTGACAGTAATCCTTGCTATGCACAAATGTTTAAAAAAGTGAAAGAGGATGAAAGAGGAAAGAGTTAAAAGCAAAATTTTTAGGGATTTAAAAAAACAGAAATGAAAGATATATTTTTAAACAAATTGTAGTTTATTAATATTGGCATCTCAGTGAGAAGAAAAAGGTAAATGATACCACATAACACCTGCTTCAATCTCAAACTATGACACTGGCAAATAAAACAGGTATAAACAGTGTATCCAATATAATTCCATTTGTATGAAATTCTAGAACAGGAAAATGAATCTTATAGCAGTGGTTCTCAAGTTGACATGGTTTTGTTCCCCAGGCACCATTTGGCAATGTCTATAGACCTTTCCGAGAAAGTGGAGGGAGCGATTTACTGGACTGTAGCAGGTGAGGGCTAGGGATGCTGCTAAAAATCCAACAATGCACAGGCCGGCACTGCCCCCCTGCAGCAAACATTTACCCAAAAGATTAGTAGTGCTGAGGCTGAGAAACCCTGATTTACAGTAATGGGAGAAAATCAGGGACTGCCTATAGGAAAGAGGTTGAGGACAAGAGAAATAGTGTGGAGTCATGAAAAAATGTCTATGTTTTGATTATGGTGATGGTTATGTATGTATTGATATTTGTAAATATTCAAACATTTCTTAAAATGCATATATTCTGTTATATGTAAGAATTTATATACACACATGTGTATGTAAATGTGTGTATATTATTGAAAGTTATTTACATGACTAAATTAAGCATACTATTAATAGTATGTCACCAAAATATTAGTAAATGTAATTTTTCTGAAAAGGTCATATAGAAACAGAGATCATATTATATAAGATTATTATAGACCATGAAGAAAAAGCCTACATAGAAAGAAATTTCTCTTCAAGGAGAAGAAAATGTAAGCTCAATATAAATACAAAAGAAAATTTGCTATTAACACAAAAAAAACTTTCAGAGAGAGGAAAAGAGGGAAGGGGTAGGAGGAAGGGAAGAACAGAAAGAGGGAAAGAAGGAAGTGGGTGGGGGGTGACAGTGTGTGACACTCCTTTTGGGGGCATGACACAATTATAAGAGGGACTTTACCTAACAAATGCAATCAATGTAACCTGGTTCTTTGTATCCTCAATGAATCCCCAACAATAAAAAACAAACAAAAACAAAAAACTCCTTCCTAGATTGTTAGCAGTTTTGAGTGCTCACTTTATATACAGTATCATAAAAGATGCCACAGAAGGAAAATAACAAAAGGGAGGCATCAAAACTAGCCAGTGAGTCTATGGCTTAATTGAGTCAAGCTTCTATGATACTGAAGCTTATCTGTGTAACACTAGATCACCATTTGTGTTTATTCTTACCTCCTTCCACTTATATTAACATAGTCATCATTTGACTTTACTCTTATTTCAACAAGGGAAGACCTGAAAGACCCAAAAACCAATTGCATAGAGAACCAATATTAAAAATTTAGGCATCTTTCTGGTTCTAAATTTGGGAATACCTTAATTCTTATAGGTCTTTATTTTGTTCAAACTATAGATTCTTAAAATGTTACATTTGCATTTTATATAAATTATTCCTCGTGTTGGATTTATCATACTACTTTTGTTTTTATATTTACTCTTTAATATTTGATAACTAACCATTTACTGTCAGAGAAATCGGTGGAGTTAAAAAAAATAATGAGGAATTATTTATCCCTTGTCATTCTACTGTACCTAAACTAACATACGATCTATTTTCTCTGGTTGCTATAAACACTGCATTTCAAATCTAAAAGTTAAAACACATAAAAAAGTTTTACTGTTCAAAAGAATATACTTATTATTAAACTAGGTATCTCAACAGGTGCAGCTCAAGATTCCCAACATAGAAGAGAAGCCATAATCTGAGTTATACTACAAGTCTCCTCAGTTAGCAGGTTGATGTCAAATAAAAGTCAATTACCCTTATCTGCAGAAAATAAATCTTGATTCCAAAGGTAAAAACAATAAAGAGAAAAAAAAAAGAATAAGAAAATATCTGACTTGACACAAAATCCTAGATAAATGTTTGATACAATAGAAAGTCAATCACTAAAAGTATTTACAGATTGGCTCTATGTGTAAGATAGAACACAAAAACCTTTTAAAATCAGAACAAAAATAGTATCCATCATCATATTGTATTATGTTTTATATAGTACTATATTGTTTTTCAGGGTACTTTCGTAATCATGCCTAGGGGATTCTATTTTTTGTAGATTGGGGGAGAGGTAGTATTCTAAATTTCACATAATTTATAAGACTGGCAATGAAGGCAATTCTGTCTAGTTATTTGTTAATTAGGCAATTTGAATTATTATATTACAACGTAGTTGCAATTACAGCCCCTCTCATTCTCTTATTTCCTCCTTTAAAAAGTTTCTTTCCACATTCTAGGTAGGTAAATATTCCAGTTTTGAAGCTTTACTATTAGAATTATACAATAGATCATCGATCATTAGTAAATGAAAAAGAAATAAAGCTAACTCATTAGGGATGTGAACACAAACTTAACTTTTACAGTTTTTGGCCAGGGCTGTGTTTGAACCTGCCACCTCCAGCATACGGGGGCCGGCACCCTACTCCTTTGAGCCACAGGTACCGCCCCAAACTTAACTTTTAAAAAGACAGAAAGCATCAGCAAGAAGTAGCACCACTGAATAAGCAGTTATTCCCAGTAAAATCATGAGAAATTTTTAAGAAAAATCAGTATAGGTTAATGAAGACTCTCTTTTTAAATTAAGGATATTATTCTAGTGCAAAATAACAGGTATTTGTAGTTAAAAAGGCTAAATATCAACAACTTTCAATGTAAACAATTTAAAATAATATTAGCATGTCTTCATAAGCAGGACAAAGATGTATTCATAAACTAGGATGAAATACGTTGACATCCTGAGACGATCACTGTATATAACTCATAAACTACATTACCCACTCACTGAACATGCATCCTATGGGATTATTATTCTCTGGCCCCATCTATAATTTAGAAATTTTAACTAATATTAATATTTGTTCTCTCAGTGACCAAAGTACAGTGAAATGATTATCTACTATTCTATAAATGGTATTCTATAACTATAAAATGTTCAAAATAAACTTTATATACAATACCTATCCAAAAGCCTCTTTTAGTCCCAAACATATTAATACATTAACATTGGTAGGAGTTTGCATTTTCAATTTTATAAAGTAGCTACAGATATGTAAATAATATAGATGTGATATAGTGGGCTTAAATTTGTGGTCCTTACCTAAAAACATAGAGTAGTTCTCACAGACATTTGATTAATACATAGGACCTAAAGATTCAAGACATTTTATACTGAATTCGCTAAGACTTTAAACTTTACAAGCTGTGAAAACAAGTTCTAACTAGAATTCACTTCAGTTTTGTATTATTTCTTCCCTATTTAATTTGAAGTAAGAAAAACTATTTCATGTTGAGGCAAAAAAATTAAAAAAGACACTATGGGGTATATATTTATATCTTATATATTATTAACTTTCAAATGATCTATTCTCTCCTATAGGAACATCATATAAAATATATGAATAAAAATACCTGAACAACTTCACAATAAATATTTTAATATAATTTGGTATATTCCATTAAAAGGAATAATTATCACCATGGAATTTACTCTTCTATATAGTATTTTAAAAAGAATGTTTTGCCAGGCAGAAAATCAATTTCCTATCAGATAAGGAAAAATGTGAGGAGAAAGCAGTAAAGTAAGTTACTGAAGCTATAAAAGGAAAAATTTCAAGTAATCACAGAAAAAAAGGCAGTGCATTTTTAGTGATTTTTTTCAGTTGTGAAAAAATGGGATATAATGCTAACAATGTACACTTTTTATGTGCCACAAAGTACCACTTTGTAAATGATAAAAGAACTATAATAAAGGTGTCTACTTCATGAATAATATATACAGAAGTCTAGCTCAAGAAGCTTTCTAACGCCAAAGCTAAGCATGCTCTAGGAAATGAGTCAGATAAGAGATCATTCTAGGTATGAGTAAATATTCCTACATTTACAGTTCAAATTAGCCTAGAAAAAGATTCTAATGTCTGGTAGACATTTTCCCAATGATGGGAAAAATAAAAAGAGAAGAAATCCAATGGCGAGTCATCAATTCATTCAATAAATATTTATGTATTCCTGCCTACCACCTAAGGCAAAAAGCATCTTTGCCTCCTAGAGGTTACATTTTAGGGCAGCAGACAAAAAACAAACATATAACATCGATATCAGGTATAACTGTTGTTAGAGAAATAAACAGGGGTCCAGGGAGAGAGATAAGCAGCAAGGGAAGAAATATATGGTAGATAAGATGGGACGGCAACTCAGAAGACGTGACATTTAGACTAAGCACAAATGGTTTAAAAGGAACTGCACGTGGGAAGTGCAGAAATTAGTCCAGGGAAAGGGAACATCAAGAACGAAGATTCAGAGGCACAAATACAACGGCTTTTAAGGAGGGGGAAAAACAGTTTACAAATCATATATCAGAATATAGAGCATTCTTACAACTCATTAATAAAAAGACAAATAATCCAATTTAAAAATGGGCAAATGATCTGAATAGTAACTTCTCCAAGGAAAATTCCAAGCGGCCAGTAAGCACAACATCAACACTCATCAGGAACTACAAATCTAAATCACAATGATACACTACTTCATACCAACTAGGATGGCTAGATCAAAAAGTCAGATCACAAGCGTTAGCAATAATAGAGAGAAACCAGAACATTTATACACTGCTAGTGGACATGTAAAATGGTACAGCTGCTTTGTCATTGTCTCAGATAATGAAACAGAGTTCCACATAATCCAATAGTTCCACTCCTAGATATATAATGAAGAGAAATAAAAATATATGTTCACACAGGAACTTATGCATGAGTGTTTATAAAAGTATTATTCAAAATAGATAAAAGGTAGAAATAATCCAATGCCTAATTATCAGACAAATGTTTAAACAGATTATGGTATATCCATACAATGGTTTATTCCTCAACTATAAAAGGGAATGAAGTATGGTATTCACCTACCATAATATGGATGAATCTTAAAAACATCAAACTAAGCGACATAAGCCAATCACAAAATACCATCAAATATATGAGTCCATTTCTATCAAAGTCCAGAAAGTCGATTAGTGGTTATTTAGGAATATGTGAAGGGAGGAAAAAGAGATGGCACCAGATTTCTTTTTGAGAGGATGAAAATGACCCAAAAGTATCTGTGGCGATGGTTGCAACTATCTGTGAATAAACTAAAAACCAGTGAATTGTACAATTTAAATGGGTAATGGAATGAGATTGTAATTATAGCTCAATAATGCTGTTATGAAAAACGAAAAAAGATTTGTATGATTGATATAGACCATGCAGGATAATTACCATAGAAAGAGGAAAAAACATGTGACAAAGGGAGATGAAGAAGTAAGGTCAGAAAAAGGGAATGAAAAAGTAACATGTTTGTTTGTGCAGGTGGCTTATGTGAGCTGCCCTTCTCTACTTCCTGGAAAGCCCCAGTGGAGAGAACTCTCTGGAAGGGCCTCTGGAGGGATATACCATAAACAGTGACCACTGAGGCATTCCTAGAAGCATTTATAAAGTTCACTTACATCAAAGGTTACAATCACATTGGAGGTTTTTACAGAATAGCCCATGTGTATTTCTAGTATCAGAGAAATGTAATCAGTGTCAAGTAGCCTGGCTGTCACTGATCCTGTGAGTCTGTGCTGTGCTTCCACTATCTTTTGGTCTTGTTGGTAGCATAAGAAATATACAATAAATGAAAAGAAAATTAGTCTCCTCTTACTACTCCCAACTGCATAAATTCATATTGAAATAGTTTCTTTATCAAAATAGAAGGAATTCTACAATAGTAAGAAATACAGCTTACAGATGTAATTGAGATTGCTGATTAATCCCAGCCTGAACAAATATTGTAAAATTATTTTTAAAGTAATGAAATGCATATAGGATGATACACAGGAAACTACAAAGAGCAAATTTCCTTCTCTTATTGAGATGTATCTCTCTGTATGTTTCAAAAACCGAAGTATGTGCCTCAGTGCCTGTAGCTCAGTAGCCAGGACACCAGCCACATATAACATTGCTGGCAGGTTTGAATCCAGTCTGGGCCTGCCAAACAACAATGACAACTACAACTAAAAAATAGCCAGGCATCATGGCTATTAGTAGTCCCAGTTACTTGGGAGGCTGAGGTAAAAAAATTGCTTAAATCCAAGAGTTTAAGGTTGCTGTGAGCTATGACAACACAGCACTCTACCCAAGGTGACAGCTTGATACTCTGTCTCAAAAAAAAAAAAAAAATGAAATATGCTATCCAATTTCCCCTACCCTTTGTAATTTTCAATATGGAAATTCTGGATTTCCCATCTTCCTCTGAGAAAGATGTCCTCATACTGAATACTAAAATGGGATACCATAGGTAGACTAGTCAATGAGGTTAAAATAATACCCCCAGGAGATCAAATTTTAGCTCATCTCCATACAGGAAAGAACACTATGAGTCAACCTTCAGCAGTTCACCTTAACACCCCTGACACGCCAACTGGTTCTTCCTTTTGACTGTTGTACAACTCTTTTCCCCTCACGTTCATTGCCTCATTTTTAGAGGTAAAAATACAAGTTACTATACTAGTATATTTTATTCTACTCACCTGAACTCTTAGGTAACACAAAAATAATATTCAAAGTAGAAATTATGTCTACCACATGGAAGAGACTTTGTGTGTGTGTGTGATGATCTATACATAGGCTCATATACATACACATCTCTACATATGTAGACATGTAAGTGCATATATATAAAAACATATGTAAAATATGAATCAATAGCTTTCAAAGGGCATTCACATCTTAAAATGATCACCCTAAAAATGTTCACAAAGAAAAATAACTGAACCAGATGATTTTTCAAGATTCTTATTTATAGATGAATATGAATCATCTAACAGCTAACACGGATGCCAATGCACTAACAAGAGGCAATTTAACAGATGAGGAGATGTTAACTGTAGCAGGCTGGATAAATCTAGAAGCTGGGAGACAAATGGGGAAGATGTCACCATGTGCACAAACTTAAGCGGTTTTTTTCTACAACAATGAAAGATATCCCAAAATTTTGCATGCAAACGATGACTAACATGTATCAGAATCAATGAATCATTACCTCTGAATCAAAAAAGCTAACAGGAAGTATATGAATCTTGCTATCAAAATAACTTTGGTGTCTTAAAGTATTACTAGCTTAAGCATAATATTTTTAGAGGTGCATAAGTAATGTTTAGCTTTATTTATCTATTTAACCAAACACATTACCTTTGATTAAGCCTTGTATCTGTTGGAAACACATTTGGCTCTTCTTCCTTTTTTTCATTGAGTTAACAGAAACACTATCACTATACTATTTTAGATACAAGGGACTGAACATGCTTTTTCTTCCATTTTCTTCTAACAGTGTAAGATCAGTGACACAGACCAGCAATATCAAAATGAGATAGTCATTATGAACTGACTAAACGTGTTCCTGAGGTACCTCTCGGAGGCTATCCACTGTGGCCTAGATCATCCTCTTATTCCTTAATAGTAATGTCAGGATCACTCTTGATAGGAGGAAGTAGCAGACACTACTTTTAAATTGGGAATAATGTCTTATTTGAACATTTTCCTGTTTTGTCTGGTGGCAAAATAAGAAATATTAAATAAGGATTAAAACTGTACCACATGCCCTAAAATAGAGCACGTATCAGAAAGGATGTCACAAATGTGTTCAGCTTTATAAACTCCAGGGAAACCACAGAAGGTTTTCAGGGGGTAAAACACAGTAGCTTACACCGTGTTTTAACAACTCGCAATGGCTGCTGTGTTGAGAACAGACTAAACACTAGGCAGGATACTGCAATAGCAAAAATGAGAAATAGAGGCTTTATTTTAGACATTTATTTTAGACATGAAGAATCAACAAGACTTGCTGACAGGTTAGATACAGTGTATAAAGGCAGATAGGAATGCAAGAATGCCTTCAGGGTTATTGCCGGAAGAACTAGAAGCAGAAAGATGCCATTTTTTAAAAGAAAAATGCCAAAGAAATAGATTTTGAGGGATAATCAAAAGTTTATCTGAAACATGTTAAGTCTGACATCCTTTAATTAAACTTCCTAGCAGAGATGTCAAGTAGGCAGTTAAATACAAGTTAGAACAAGAGTTCAAGGTAGAGATGGGAATTAGAAATATCACTCTGAGAGCCATTAGCATATTGAATAGTATTTCAGTCATGAGACTAGATAAGGTCTTCATAACAGTAACACAACTAGGAAAAAAGAAGACAACTGAGAACTGGTCTCTGGGCCAATGCAAAGTTTAAAAACTGAAGAGCTATGAAAGATCCAGCAAAGGAGACACAGAGGAATTCAACGGAAATGCAGCAGAAAAAGAAATCAACTATATTTTCTGAAACCCAAGTGAGGAAACTGTTTCAATAATGAGAACGGGATCCACTATGCCTAGTGATGCTGCTGAATCTAGTAGGATGAGGGCTGAGACTTGAACAATGGACTTAATGCCAATGGTGAGGGCAGGTTCCACTATGTCAACTGATGCTGGGTAGCAAGATCTAAAATGAGACAAGACTAGTTGATAGTTAAAGACAGACCTGAAGGATGGAGGAATTCTATCAGGCCATGCGATGGACACTAAAGGCCACCTGTTATTAGTGAGCACTCTCCAGAGAAACAACCAGTTGAGTAAGTGTGTGTGTATGAGAAAAGAAAGTAAGAGAGAAAGAAAGAGAAGGATATTTATTATAAGGAAGTGGCTCCCGTGATTATAGAAGTTGGCTACTCCAATATCTATAGTGTAGGATGGCAGCCTGGGGATCCAGATTTATTTACTTATTTATTTAGAGACAGAATCTAACTCTTTTGCCCTGAGGTAGAGAGCCATGATGTCATAGCTCACAGCAACCTCAAACTCTTAGGTTTCAATAATCCTCTTGCCTCATATTTGGGACTACAAGCTCCTGCTGCAATGCCTGGCTAGTTTTTTTATTTTTATTTGTTCCTTCTTTTTCTGTTTTTAGTAGAGACAGGGGTCTCGCTTTGCTGAGGCTGGTTTCGAACCCCTGCGCTCAAGTGATCCACCCATGTTGACCTCCCCAGAGTGATAGGATTACAAGTGTCAGACTTGGGGTGGGGGGCGGGAAAGGAAAGAGAAAAGAAAGGAACAAAAGAAAATGAAAGAACTGTTGCAAGTAGTATCTTTGAGAAGAAACAGCATAAAATAAAGCACACAACTGAGAAACTGGCTTTTCCAAGTAGCAGTGGCAATTTATTCACAGTGAACAGAGGTAAAGGCCTGACAAAAGGCAATAAAATCTTTTACCAGTTGTCTTTCTTTAAGCCCCACTCCAACTCTTTTTGGGAATTAAAATCTCTATTCCTTTCCCAAGGCCAGTAATTAAATGGGCAAAAAAAATGTATCTTAAACCACAGGAGATGGTCCTATAGAATTGTCCAAGAGTCACAAGATATCGTCATGAGAGATAAGGTGGACCAAAATCACGAGTCACAGTTAAAAAACAATAGCCCAAAGCTACAACATGTGACACCAGTTATGCAGACTTAAGCCCAAGTGACCCAAACCCCTCTTTTAAAAAAAACTGTTTTTCTGCTTAAAGGCAGAATGATGGTCTTTTGAGATGTTAGTCCGCTGTCCTCCTCATTTGCCAGCAAGACTGAAAATAGGCTGGGAAAGGACAAGGTTTAAAGCTTGAGACTGGTTTGGATTCATTAAAAAATGTGACTCAGTAGGAAAAGAGTCCAAAATGGTACTATCTAAAGAGTCTCTCCTAGAAAAATTCTTAGTATCTGAAAGATTGCTATTACTATTAGATAGATTCATCACGCCTTAGCCTCAAGAATATTTGGCCTCATACAAAAATACAGCTTTGTATCATTTAACTAGGATATACATTCTGAGTAATTTATCATTAGATGATTTTGTTATTGTGTGAACATCAGAGTCTACATACACAAATCTAGATGATATAAGCTACTACACACCTAAGCCATGTGGTATAGCCTATTGCTTCTGGGCTATAAACCTGTGCAGCATGTTACTGCACAGACCACTGCCCAGTGTCAGGTATTTGTATACTTAAACACAACTGAACATATGCTAAAATATGGTATTATAAACTTATAGGAAACTATAAGTTGTGTATATACAAACTGTTGTGTATGTAGTCCATCATTGACAAAAATGTTATTGCCATGTAGCACATGACTATACAGATTTAGTAAAAAACATGAGAAAAACAAAAAAGTGTAAAGAAATACCCATAACTGTCCACATGTATACAAGGTGAATAAAAATCAATACTCATCTCCCTTAATTTTTTTCAATGACAACAAAAGCATTAAAAGTAATATGAGTTTTGATGGTAAATATCCTACCTTGTTTAATATCACCATTTCTTGTAACTTTTGAAAGATAGCAGCTTGGTAAAGGATATGACGAAAACATTGGCCAAGGGTATGGATCATCACCCTAAAAATGAAGCAAGGCAAGTAACTTTAAAAAGTGATTTAAAATAATATTAAACTTTAAAGCTATCTGAAATAACATTAACTTAAATTGGCTTTTTTGATCATAAATTATAGAGCTGCTACCCAACTAACCAAAACCTATTTGATGCTACACTTCATTACTGCAATAGACAACAATAAAAATAAAGTATGACTGAAACAACATTATATTGATAATACACTTCAATATTCCAATAGGTAATAATAAAGACAAAGTATAAAAAGAAAAATATTAATTAAGCACTGAAGACAGATACATGGCAACCTATCCTAGTGATTAGAACTCATGATGATACCTTTACTACTTTTTTTTCTAGCAAAGGAAAATTATAATCATCAAAAAAAATCTTTATTTTTTTCCACAAAACTTTCTCTTATGTTGTCAATAATTTCTTTCTCATTATTCCCAGCATGACAATCAAAGCACGAATATTTTTAATAACAAAAAAACAAAATAAACAAACAAAAAATTCTATGAGAAACCCATACTATATATTGATGGAAGGAGAGATAATCAATATTGCCAAAAAAAAAAAAAAAACCACTGCAAAAATAACAAAGTCATCTAATAATAAGAGTCAGGTATCATGAAAGAGAAAGAAATTGAAAGTAAAATATTCAGACACACAGGGGAAATGACAGTTTTTTAATAAATAATATCCCACTGTGCTATACAAATGGGCATTATGACCTCCTGCCAACACGAACACTATTTCAGCTTGGAAGTGTTTACCTGCATCTTAAATTTTCCCAAGTAACAAAAGTTCAACTCTGTGATGCAGACAATTGAGAGGTGATATCCGTTAGTGTCACTTCAGTTGGTTACCTTGCTTCAAAACTTGTCAGAAAACATTCTCCCCTCTTCTTTATCCCACTTACCTTCGCTAGTATCCTTGGAGGTAAAATCCGTTCCAATGGTCCACCAATAAGATTCATTCTTACAAGAACATGATTTCTCTCTACTGATAAACCATCAATTATAAAGTCCCTGAAAAAATAATTTATCAACTTTAATATCTCTTTAATTGAATCTGTTATAATTTTTAAATCACATCATTAGATTTCAGAGAGAGAAAGGTATAACAGTCTGGAAAGCATATCATTTATCAGTATATCTTTTACAATACAAGGGCTAAGTTCACTTTTTAATCTTAAAATTGTAACTGTTTGCTAGAGAACAGATAATTGAGGGAGATGTAAGGAGATTAGCCAAAGAAATGTTCCTGCATTTAATGAAATGGGACTAGGAGGTACATTATTTATTGAGTGATTTTAACAATCACATTTTTAGTGAAGGCTCTCCTATGTTCTAGACATAGTACCTTAAATTCCAAATCTAAATGTTGCTTATGAGCAGCCTCAACATTTTTGGTAGCTGTCATGTCAATCCCTTCCTTCTACATCAAATCTAGAATATTAAGTAACATATTCTATAATTTTCCAAGACCTGGATAGGATGGAGACATCTTTGTTTAAGTTACAGAAATAAAAGCAATTTAAAGCTATTCAATGTATATTTGATAACTGTCAGCCAATTAAGTAATGGCAAGTGTGATTTACTAATAAAAAAACTATCAAGGTATTACCATAACCACATTTTGTGAATAATCAAAATTTATGATTATGTTTAAAATAACTAAGAGAAGAGAGTAAAGAATGCCTTCACAAGAGACATGAAATCAAACATTTTGTTTAACAGGTCATCTTATACAAGTAATCTCAACTTAAAGGTGACACAATTTCATGCAACTGCTAATGAAGTCAGGGCTTAACTAAAAGAAAAAAAATCAAATAGCAAACTTTGAACATGTACTTTGCCAAGCTCTTTCCAAGAACAACTATTACAATCTTTCCATGACCTTTATGTTTTAATTGCTTTAATTTAATCTATTGAATTTAGAAAGTAGAAAAACATTGAACTATACAAAAAATTACTATCTTAAAGCATCTGTAAAGAAAACTTACTGTCAATGACCTTTTTTTTTTTTTTTACCTGTGGCTCTCTGAATTCTCTAAGATATTTTCTTCTTGAGCATTTAGTAACATTTCAGATACTTGATATTGAGCCTCTAATAGAAGAAGAGTGTCCAGATTACAGCATGCCACATTTAATAACCTATATAAAAATGAAAAGTGAAAAGTATACATTGTAAAATATGTTCTAACAGTATAGATACATCCTTGACATCACAAAGTAACGCCTATACAAGGAAATACAAATCTTATAGAAAAGGTGATATAGTCATTTCAAATATATTACCATTTTGAATGGTAGTCTCCTCTTCAAAAGATGTTACTGAATGTTTTTTAAAGATGATGGGTAATTTCTAAACTAGATTTTTAAAAATGCATTTATATAAATAATAATTTTTTTTCTGAACTGCTTTTTAATTTAACAATTCATAGAACATTAGCAAATCCATAAAAAAATTATATTGTCATAACTACTCATTCAGGAATTATAGAAGAAATGATAAAATCATCAGTTTGCAACCAATCTAGAAAATGTTCACTACGTAGAACATGAGTGGCTAACTTAATAATTATAGATCAAGCTAAGAACACCCAACCACACTGTTAGATATTACTATTATTATTAAAAGAGTTAAGTAGAAATCATGTGTCTACTATTGTGATGAAAGAGGTGCACACCGCACCATATAGTATTTTTAATGTATTCTTGCCACGGAAACTGAACCTCAATCTGACCAAGTCCATTATCTCATTATTAGTTTATGGGTAACACAGAGATAACACAGAGAAACATATTCAAAGACATCACAAGGAGGGCCTGTGGCTCAAAGAAGTAGGGTGCCAGCCCCATATGCCAGGGGTGGTGGGTTCAAACCCAGCCCTGGCCAAAAATTGGAAAAAAAAAAAGACATCACAAGAAGAAAACAGTCAACCAAATCCAGAGTTTAAAGAATCTACACATTTGATATACGTATTTTTTTCAAGGAAAAAAATGCATGAAAAACAGATGGAAAAGGGGTACTGTTACAGGTCTAAAAAATTAAGCAAATGTGAAGATTCTGATACTGACTCAAACAAACTGTAAAAGTGCATTTTGAGTCACCTACGAAAATATAAGATAGGTACTAAATGAAATGAGAAAAATATTATTAATCTTGTTAGATGCAATAATGACATGGTGGAAAAGGGTTTGAGTTCCTTGTTTGTTTTTATTTTTTTAAGTACGTCTTTATCTGTTAAGAGATAAATACCGAATTGTTTATCAGTAAAATGACATATCATCAAAAAATAAAAGTTGAACTCACTAACAATAGGAATCTGCATAGTCATACAAAAACATAGAAACTAAATAACCTTATGCTGAACGATAGCTAGGTCATAGATGAGATTCAGAAGGAAATTATCAAATTTTTGGAACAAAATGATAATAAAGACACAAAGTACTAGAACCTCTGAGATACTGCAAAGGCAGTCCTCGGAGGGAAATTTATAGCATTGCAAGTCTTCCTCAAGAAGATGGAAAGAGAAGAAGTTAACAACATAATGGGACATCTCAAGCTACCAAAAAAGGAAGAACTTTCCAATTCCAAACCCAGCAGAAGAAAAAAAATAACCAAAATCAGAGCAGAATTAAATTTAATTGAAAAAAAAAAAAGGATTATACAACAGATTATTAAATCAAAAAGTTGGGTTTCTGAAAAGGTCAATAAAATAGATAAACCTTCAGCTAACCTAACCAGGAAAAAAAGAGTAAAATCTTTAATTTCATCAATTAGAAATGGTAAAAACGAAATAACAACAGACCCCTTAGAAATTCAAAAAGTCCTTAATGAATATTATAAGAAAATCTATTCTCAGAAATATGAAAATCTGAAGGAAATCGACCAATACGTGGAAGCATGCCACCTTCCAAGACTTAGCCAGAATCAAGTGGAAATTTTGAACAGGCCTATATCAAGTTCTGAAATAGCATCAACCATACAAAACCTCCCTAAAAAGAAAAGCCTGGGACCAGATGGCTTCACGTCAGAATTCTACCAAACCTAGAAAGAGGAACTAGTACCTAGATTATTCAACCTTTTCCAAAATATAGAAAAAGAAGGAATACTACCCAACACATTCTATGAAGCAAACATCACCTTGATCCCCAAACCAGGAAAAGAACCAACTAGAAAAGAAAATTATAGACCAATATCACTAATGAATATTGATTCAAAAATATTCAACAAGATCCTAGCAAACAGAATCCAGCAACACATCAAATAAATTATACACCATGACCAAGTGAGGTTTTATCCCAGGGTCTCAAGGCTGGTTCAATATACGTAAATCTATAAATACAATTCATTAATAAACAAAATAAAAAACAAAGACCATATGATCTCTCAATTGATGTGGAAAAAGCTTTTGATAATATCCAGCATCCTTTCCTGATCAGAATACTTAAGAAAATTTGTGAAGAAGGGACATTTCTTAAACTGATAGAGGCCATCTACAGCAAACTCACGGCCAATATTGTATTGAATGGAGTTAAATTGGAATCATTTCCAATCAGATCAGGAACCAGGCAAGGTTGTCCATTGTCTCCACTCCTTTTTCACATTGTAGTGGAAGTCTTAGCTATCACAATTAGGCAAGAAAAGGCAATCAAGGGTATCCATATAGGGTCAGAGGAGATCAAACTTTCACTCTTCACAGATGATATGATTGTATATCTGGAAAACACCAGAGATTCTACTACAAAACTCTTAGAAGTGATCAAGAATACAACAGCATCTCAGGGTACAAAATCAATACTCATAAATCTGTAGCCTTTATATATACCAACAATACTCAAGCTGAAAAAATAGTCAAGGTCTCTGTTCCTTTCACAGTAGTGCTGAAGAAGATGAAATATTTGGGAGTTTACCTAACAAAGGATGAGAAAGATCTCTATAAAGAGTACTAAGAAAACATACCATGCTCATGGCTGGGAAGAATCAACACTGGTAAAATGTCCATATCCCAAAGCAATATACAATTTTAATGCAATCCATATTAAAGCTCCACTGTCATACCTTAAAGAACTTGAAAAAATAATACTTCGTTTTATATGGAATCAGAAAAAAACCTTGACTAGCCAAGACATTACTCAGAAATAAAAACAAAGGAGGAGGAATTATGCTACTAGACCTCAGAATATACTATAAATCAATAGTGTTCAAAACAGCATGGTACTGGCACAAAAACAGAGAGGTAGATGTATGGAACAGAATTAGAGAACCAAGAGATGAACCCAGCTACTCACTGTTATTTGATCTTTGATAAGCCAATTAAAAACATTCAGTGGTGAAAAGATTCCCTATTTAAGAAATGGTGCTGAGTGAACTGACTGGCAACCCGTTAGAAGATTGAAACTGGACCCACACCTTTCGCCATTAACTAAGATAGACTCTCACTGGATTAAAGATTCAAACTTAAGACACGAAACTATAAAAATACTAGAAGAAACACTTTAAGAAATCAGCCTGGGAGAATATTTTATGAGGAGGACACCCCCACACAATTAAAGTAACACCAAAAATACATTACTGGGATCTGATCAATCTAAAAAGCTTCTGCATAGCCAAGAACACAGTATGTAAAGCAAGCTGACAGCCCTCAGAATGGGAGAAGATATTTGCAGGTGATGTCTCTGACAAAAGTTTAATAACCAGAATCCACAGAGAACTCAAACATATTAGCAAAAAAAGAACAAATGATCCCATTTCAGGGTGGGCAAGGGACTTGAAGAGAAACTTCTCTGAAGAAGACGGGAACACGGCCTACAGACACATGAAAAAATGCTCATCATCCTTAATCATCAGAGAAATGCAAATCAAAACCACTTTGAGATATCATCTAACTCTAGTAAGATTAGCCCACATCACATGGATGTGGAGAAAAGGGAACAATTCTATACTGCTGGTGAGAATGCAAACTAATATGTTCCTTTTGGAAACATGTTTGAAGATCACTTAGGGATCTAAAAATAGACCTATTATTCATTCCTTTAATTCCTCTACTAGACATATATCCAGAAGACCAAAAATCACTTTATAACCAGAATGTTTACTGAAGCCCAATTTATAACTGCTAAGTCATGGAAGATGACCAAGTGTCCATTGACCCATGAATGGACTAGTAAATTTTGGTATATGTACACCATGGAATATTATGCAGCCTTAAAGAAAGATGGAGACTTTACCTCTTTTATGTTTACATGGATAAAGCTGGAACACATTCTTCTTAGCAAAGTATCTCAAGAATGGAAGAAAAAGTATCCAATGTACTCAGCCCTACTGTGAAACCAATTTATAGCTTTCTTATGAAAGTTATAACCTAATTATAGCCCAAGAAGAAGGGGAAAGGGAAGAAAGAGGGAAGGGGGGAGGATGAGTGGAGGGAGGGTAATTGGTGAGAGCACACTAATAGTGTATTTTACAAGGGTACATGTTAAATTTACTAAGTGTAGAATACAAAAGTCTTAACACAATAAGTAAGAAGGTATGGTGAAGGCTATGTTAACCAGTTTGATGAAAATATTTCAGATTGTATATAAGGCTAGCACATTGTACCCCATGATTGCATTAGTGTACAAAGCTATGGTTTAATAAAAAGAAAAAAAGTCAAAATTAGGAAGTCAATGTCATTCCCTAGAACCTAGGTGAAATAGTCAAGGTTTAAAAGAGTCAAAATTAGGAAGCCAATGTTATTGCCTTCAACCTGGCTGAAATACCTAGTAAAATTTAAAGAAAATCAACTATCATTAATTGGAGAACTATCCAATACTCAGTTTATAAGAGCAAAACATTTTTGCTAGTTAAAATAGCAATGGAATGAAAAAATAAGATACTTAGACTTCTAGTCTGAAAATGATGGTATTTTCCTTTCTCATCTTAGAAATAATCAAAGCAGGAAGAAGGGAAGAAAAGGGCATATTATACAAATTTTTTTTTTGTAGAGATAGAGTCTCATTTTATTGCTCTGGTTGAGTGCCATGGCATCACATGGCTCACAGCAATCTTCAACTCCTGGGCTTAGGCGATTCTCTTGCCTCAGCCTCCCGAGTAGCTGGGACCACCGGCGCCTGCCACAACACCTGGCTATTTTTTTGTTGTTACTGTAGTTTGGCCAGGGTCAGGTTTGAACCCGCCACCCTCGGTATATGGGCTGGTACCCACTGAGCCACAGGTGCCACCATATTATACAAATTTTTAATGAAAAAATAAATTGAGAAGCAGCCAAAGGCAGTAACAATAAAAATAAGTAGGGAAAGGAAGGGATTATAAAAGCATACCCTGGGTATCCAAGATGTGAATAAACAGCAAGTTTCTCAGGAAGAAAAGCAAAATAAATTTCTAAAAAGAAAAACAAAGTAAATTTTAAGAAAAACAAGCACCATAACCTCTGATGTAAAACTGAATCTTCTGTTCTCAGTATTGGGAATGGAATACCCAAGACAGCAGTTAGGAGGATCCTTGGCCTCAGCTTGGCTCCAAGAAGTAGAAGGAGCAAGGTGGAAGAAGTCACAGAAAAATCAATTATTAATTACAGGTTAAGTTACAGAGACAACCATAAAGCAGAAAATTGACTATTTCCAGGGTGGTGCCTGTGGCTCAAAGGAGTAGGGCACCAGGCCCGTATGCCAGAGGTGGTGGGTTCAAACCCAGCCCTGGCCAAAAACTGAAAAAAAAAAAAAAATGATTATCTCCATATCAAGGTATGTAGGGGGTGGAGTAAAGAGGATAGCCTGAAAAGGTGACAAACACACATATACACAAATTGGGCCTACAGAAAAATTCCACCTAATCAGGAACTTGATATAGCTTGTCTTTAAACCTAAGCTTCCTACAAATAGCTGATGATGAAAAACTCACATCCCTCCAAAAAAGAAGTAGAATACAAAAATGCTATAAGAAGAAAGAATGAAAAAGATACAATTGATGGAAGATATGTACTAAAAACAAAAACAAAAGCCATGTGAAAAGTGTAACCAAATAGTTTCCCATAAATTAAACAAAAAGTTTAGTAATGCAATAGACTCCACTACGTTCTTTGCACAAAATAGAGCCCCATGAACACAGAGAAGAAACAGTGAAAAGGTAAAACATGAACTGGCAGAGCGAAGGAAACAGCAAAGGAATAAAACTGTCGTAGAAATGAAAGTCCAAGTGGAAACAAAAAGAACAGTGTTAATAACACAGCAAAGATGATGGGGAACACAATGGCACAAGTATGGAAAATATAATGGAAATAAGGGGATTAAATTATTGATTTCTGGAAGGAAAAAAACCCTTGAATCTAACAGTCAAAAAATTCTTGAGAAAAAGAAGTCATAATCTAAGCATATAAAGTGTACAAATATATGCCAGGATAAACTGAACCAAAAGATCAACACTGAGTCAGACTTGCCTAGTAAAGTTAGTGGATTTAAAGTGCAAGAAGGAACAACTGGGGTATTCAGGAAAAACACCAAGTCACCAAAAGAGTAGAGGAGAAAAAAATCCATAAAACCATTTTGTTCCCAGGGTAGCTACAGCAACATTCAGTATGAAGAGAGCTGTGAAACAATACTGGGACAAGGTGTAACACATTCAGATATTAAACACATTGCAAAGCTATAGTAATTTAAAAAGTAAAGTAATGGCACACAAACAAAAGAAAGTAAAGGCATAGACCTGGCACTTAAAATTATGTTAAAAGTTAACAAGATTTTCTGGTGGAATGAATATGTGGAGTAAAAAGATGTCTCTAGTTGTTTAGTTTGAATAATAGGAAGGATCAAGCTGTCATCAATCAAGACATAAGTAACACTGTAAGTTAAGAGGGTTTAGGGAGAACCTAGTATGTTTTTACTTTTTTTAAGTTACTAAATCACTGAAAAGATAATGAACGTGACTTGTCAATAGATCTCAAGCTTAAGATTTGAAAAAAGGGTCTATTGTATCTAGTTGGATACGAGGTAGGTGATTGAAGGTGAAACGGAACGACTGTGAGCATTTCCATGCCTCAACCAAATTCTCCTCATTAGGGATAAGTCAGACCTAACGAATGACATAAGGCTTTAGATCTTATAAGTACTAGGAATAATGTAAAGCGTAGCAAATCTGATCCAGCAGTAAATTAAAGGAATAGCGCATTCACTTCAGGGAGAGAAGAATAATTTAATATTAAAGTATCTCCTGATGCAATTTATGCTATCAATATGGAACAGAAGAGAACCATGTATTTATCTGACCAAATCCTTAAGAGGTATTTGATTTAAGATTCAGTATCCACTCTCTATTTCTTATCCTCCAAAAAATTCTGAGTAAATGAAAGGAAGGTTAACCTCTTTAATTTGATTGAAAATAGATCTGTCTCAATACAAGAGTTAAAAGCATGAACAGGAAAAGCATTCCCCATTAAGGTCAGAGGAAGGCAAACATGCCTATTATTTCTTAATATCCTTCTAGAAATCAAGACAAAAGAATAAAGAGGCATTCCATCTTAAAGGAGATACAATGTATATTGTTAGAAGATGGTAAAAGTTTGTGAACCCATCTCCCCAATGACATAAAACTCAGTTTACTTAAAATATATTGGTTAAATACCTGGAAAGTGCCTACCACTGTTTTAAGTGCTAGGGTTACGCATGAAACATGCATGTACAAAAATCCCAGTCCTTATGGAACTCAAAATACTACAGGTGGGGAACAGACAATGAACAAAATAAAAAATTAAAAACAAAACATAGTAGTGAATATAACTCATAGCCAGAAGTGAAAAAGTAGTATCAAAAAAGGGAATGGTAGAAATGGATCGCTGTAAGGTGATCAACAAAGAACTCACCAAAAAATAAAAAAATAAAAAAATAAAAACCTTTGTAAAAACCTTAAAAAATGAGGGAGCTTTCTGGGGAAAATGTATTCTTAAGCATAGCGAATATTATGAACAAAGAGACTAAAATTTCTAGCATGTCTGAAAAACAGTAAGGGGGTGACATGCCAGAAGTGGAATAAGAAAGGGAGAAGTACAGATTGAGCATCCCCAAATCCAAATGCTCCAAAATCTGAAAGCTTTTGACTGCCGATTTGATGTCAAATGGAAAATTCCATACCTGACCTCACGTGATGAGTTGCAGTCAAAATGTAGTCAAAATACACAGCACACAGTTTATTCCGCATCCCTGAAGACATTACTGGACAGCATACAGTAACCTTTTAAGCAAACTCAGTGTCACAGGTGAAGACCAAAGCCTGCCGTTGTTTGTTGTTGCCAATGTTTAACAGTTAATACAGGTATTCCGGCATTGTTACTGTACTGCATAATCAGAATACTGCTTTTTTTCACTTTATTAATAATGGTATTTCACATGTTTTACTGCTAAGCACTATGTATGAGTAAGAAAAATGACTGCTTATTGGTAGTATATAAATTCAGAATCAGGATTGAGGGTGATGCCAAATAAGTACAAATTGTCCATGTGGTGGCTGAAATAGTGACATTTTTGCATTCAGATAGTTCACTGTACACAAACTTTGCTTCATGCAAAAATTAAAAATATTGTGTAAAATTATCCTCAGGCTATACGTATAAGGTGCATAAAAAATCTAAATGGATTCTATGTTTAGACTTGGATCCAGCCCCAAGATATTTCATTATGTATAAGCAAATATTTAAAAATCTGGAAAAAATCTACTGTTTGAAACTCTTGGTCCCGAGCATTTCATATATGGATTTGCAATCTGCATTAGGAGATGGGGTGAAAGCAATATTAAAGGCCATTGTAAGCCACGTGGATGAAAGGAGAATTTTCTATGGTGTGAAAAACCACTGGACTGTGGCTTCATTCTGACAATATGAGAAACTTTGTGAGTACAGGATTGAGATGATCTGACGTGTGTTGAGATGATCTGATGATCTAATCTGATTACTGGCATCACTCTGGCTGCTATATACAGAATAGGCTGAAATTAGGCTGAGTCAGATATAGTGAAACCAGCTAAAAAGCCATAGCTATAATTTTAATAAGATAGTAACTTGCAACAGTATATTGTCAGGAAATGCTGGCTTAAAGAACAGCTTTGTGGTAAGCAGATTCTAGGATAGCCCCGTGATCTGCATCTATTGGTGCTCATGCCTGGTGTGTATGAGCACTTTGGAGTGTAGGTAGGACCTAGAATTTGTCTCTCACCATTGGAGGATGGTAAAGGTGATGAAATAATTATGATTACTGGTACATAGTTGTGAGATCACATTACATTACATAAGACTTGTCTTGCTGGAGCATCTTCTGTGCTGGCTTTAGAAGAGAAACCACTCAATAGATAGTCTCAAAGGAGCTCTAGCCTCTAGCCAGCAGTCCTAAAACCATGGAGAACAAAATTCTGCCAACAATTTGTGTGAATTATCAAGCAGATCCTTCCCTAGTCAAGTCTGAAATGAGACCACAGTCACAGCCAACACCTTGATTTGTATCCTTGTCAGATTGTGAATAAAGAACTCAGCTAATGTATGCCTAGACAGAAACTGAGATAGTAAATGTGTGTTGCTTTAAGTCTCAAAGTTTATGGTAATTTTTTAAAAGAGCAATAGAAAACTAACATAAACTCTAATGTTAACACCAAAGCAACTAAAAATATGATGCTGCCATTCGATTAGTAAGGAAAACACAACTAGAAACTGAGAGGTGGGGGGAGAATGATAAATATGCATACACACACACACACACACACATATATCAATTACATAAGGTGATCTGTAAGAAAATAAACAACAAAAAGACCCTCAGTAAATTTCCTTACATCAGTAATAACTGATTAAATAGCAAAATATAAACAATGATAATAAACTTAATGTAAAAAGAATAGGCTCTGTATGAAGAAAGCTACAGTACATTGATGACTGAAGAAAGTAAACATTTCAATAAACAGACACACCACTACCTGGATGAGAATGTTAAATATTCCAAAGATGTGCATTCTCATCAAATTTGTTTATAAATTTAATTTAAACATATATTATAAAACAATAAAAATACATTATAAAATAATTTAATCAAAACTAAAATTTGTATAGAACTCAATAAAATACCTCTACTAAAAACCTGGAAGAACTTTTTAAAAGAATAATAATTTATATATCTATAAAATCTTATAGACACATTTATCTCTAGTTATCAAGGATTTACTTACCTATTCTAAATTTCGGAGAAGGTAACACTTATTCTCATAACAACTTTGCTAGGAAAGTATAGGCACTTTCTCCATTTAACTCACAGGAAATAGAGAAACAAAGAGGTAAGGATCTTGCCTAATGCCAGTCTTACAATGAGGTTTCAAGGTCCATGCTTTGAACCACTCACTAATACTGTCACACATTGTAATGCGCAATGGGGAATGGACTATCAAGCTATAAAAATTAAATCCAGAGAAGATATATGAGACCTTTACACAGAAAACCATAAAATTTTAATGAGAGTAATTAAAGAACACTTAATTAAATGGAAAGATATACTGTGTTTACAGACTGGCAAACTTACGATTATGAATATGTCAATTTACTCAATATTGTTCAATAGATTCAAAACGATGATAATTAAAATCTCAGTATGTTGGTTTATATGAAAAGCTGATTTCAAACTTTACATGCAAATAAAAGGCTAAAAAAAGATGTTAAGGGCATCCAAATGGGGGCAGAGGAGATCAAACTCTCATTCTTTGCTGATGATAAGATCTTAGACTTAGAAAACCTCAGAGACTCAACTACTAGACTCCTAGACATGATCAAGAAATACAGTAATATATCCAGGTATAAAATCAATGTCCACAAATAAGTAGCCTTTGTATATGCCAATAACAGCTAAGTCGAGAAGCAAATCAAAGAAAATGAAATATCTAGGAATATACGTAACAAAAGAGATAAAGGATCTCAAAAAGAGAATTATGAAACCTTAAGAAGAGAAATAGCAGAAGACTTTAACACATGGAAGAATATACCATGCCTATGGCTGGGAAGAATCAACACTGTTAAAATGTCTACACTACCTAAAGCAATCTACAGATTCAATGCAATCCCCGTTAAAAAACCAACATCACACTTTGAAGAACTGGATTAAATAGTTCTTCATTTTAAATGAAACCAGAAAAAAACCTGCATAGCCAAGGCAATTCTTAGTAATAAAAATAGAGCTGGAGGCATCACTCTACCAGACTTCAGGTTATATTACAAGTCTGCAGTAATCAAAACAGGATGGTATTGGCACAAAAATAGAGACACAGACATATGTAACAGAAGAGAAAACCAAGAAATGAAACCCATCCCTTACTGCCATCTGATCTTGGATAAAATTAGCAAAGATTTTTTTAAAAGACAAAGTCAGAAGAATTGTTCTGTAAGTTATTATAACTTATTACAAAGCTATAGTAATTAAAACAATGTGACATTTGTAAAAGGATCAACAAAAATCCAGTTAAACAGAACAGGAAGTTCAGAAACAGATCCATTATAACACACTAAAATAAAGTGCAACAGCTATTTAGCTAATGTTCTACATGTAATGAGTTGTTTATAATGGCCCAAACTGGAACAGAGCCAAATACTCACTTACCAGTATAATGTAGAAATAAGAAATGGTATATCAATATAATGGAATATAAGGTAATGAAAATGGACTACAAACACACGCAACATTGACTAACGTTAAAAACAATGCTATGTAGAAAATGTCAGACTTGACAGTAGACACAGACTATGCTACAATTAATACAAAGTTCAAAACCCATAAAATTTAAATATAGATGCTTAGGCCAATGAAACAGAACAGGAAACCCAAAACTAAATTCACACACTTATAGCCAATTTATTTTGACAAAGGTGCCAACACCATACACTGGGGAAATGAGTCTCTGCAGTAAATGGTGCTTGGAAAACTGGATATCCATGTGCAAAAGAATGAACTAGATCCTCATCCTTCACTGAATACAAAAATCAACTCAACTCAAAATCAAAATGGATTAAAGACTGAAATATATAACCTAAAATTATGAAACTCCTAGAGGAAAATATCAGAGAAATGCCACAGAGTATTGGACTGCAAAAAGATTTTTCTAGGCAAAATGTCAAAAGCACTAGTGGCAAAAGCAAAAATAACAACTAACAAACTAAAAGCAGCCACACAGCATTGCCATCTATCCACCTGACAAGGGTTAAGGAATTCAAAACATATAAGGAATTCAAACACTCAGTGGCAAAAAAAAAAAAAAACAACCAAATCTGGAAAATAGACCGGAATACCTGAATAAACATTTCTTTAAAGAAAACATATAAGTGGCCAACAAGTATATGAGACAATCCTCAGTATTACTAATTATCAGAGAAATATGCATCAAAACCATGATGATATATCATCTGACCCCAGTTAGAATGGCTATTATCACACAAATAAAAAATAAGAAATGCTGGCGAGGATGCAGAGAAATGCAACACTCATACACTGTTGGTGGGAATGTAAAGCAATATAGCCATCATGTGGGCTTTTCAGGAAACTAAAAATAGGACTACCATATAATCCAGCATTCCCTCTTCTGAATATATATTCAAAAGAAAAGAAGTCAATATATCAAGCAATATACGCATTCTCATATTTACTGTAGAATTATTTATAATAGCTTAACTATGGAATTGATCTAAGTGACATGAACAGATGAATGGATAAAGAAAATATGAGTGTGTATGTGTATATATATAGATGGTTATATTATATATATGCATAATGGAATACATGTATTATATAGCCATAAAATGAGTGAAAGCTTGTTATTTGCTACAACATGAATGGAACTGACAGTCATTATTTTAAGTGGAAATAAGCCAGGAGCAAAAAGACAAATATTCCATGTTCCAACACAGATGTGACAGCCAAAAAAGTAAATCTCACGGAGTTGGAGAGTAGAATGGTGGTTACTAAAGGTTTGGGAGGGAAAGGAGAAAGAATGAAGAAAAGTCATTTAATGGGTACAATATACAGTTAGCTAGAAGGAATAGGCTCTAGTATTCAAAAGAACAATAGGAAAATAAGAGTTTACAATAATTTTCAAAATAGCTAGAATTGTAACGTTCTCTAACACACACACAAAAATAAATATTTGAGGTGATGGATATCTTAATTACCCTGATTTGATCAGTATACCTTGCATACATGTATCAAAATATCACAAGTACCCCCCAAATATGTACAACTATGACACTATGTATATTAATAAAAATAAATGTATGCATGTTATAATTGTTTAGGAAGATATGAGTAGGTAGTAAAAATATAAAATAAGCCAAAGAAGTATTTTAAATATCATATAATTCAAAGGGGAAAGGAAGAGTCCTGACCAAACAGAAGCACAGAGTGCTATTAGTAAATTCTGTTTACTTGACTGGGATTATATAAGCATTTATTATACCACAATTCATTAAGTTGTACGTTTATACTTTATGCAATATTTATCTATTTTTAATATTTTATTAAAAACTTAAGTGTTATGATAGGGTGGATAACAATAAATAATACATTTTGCCTAAAGAAGTATAAATGGGTATGTAACAAATGAACAAATCTGGATTACCAATAAAAGAATACATATTTTAATGATTATGCAAAAAGATTCTTGCACTTGATTTCAAGTAATATCATTTGCTACTTAGTGATGTAATCATTTAATAAACATCTTAATGGCTCATTAATCATACCAGAATATTTGTATAAGTTAGCAATTACACTGAACATAGAAAGAAACAGCATTTGAATGAAAGATTTTACTTCAATTTTTTGCCTAGCCATAATGTTAAAGGTAGGTATACAAAAAGAATAGATTTGTATAATTATTTTATATCTACTAATCTAGAAAAATACATCTTAAAACTTACATATCTGGCTTGTAAGCAATAAATTATCAGGTTTAATTTTTGTTGGCACCAATTCAAATTTCCCACAGTTATATAAAGAAAATCAGATGTTTACGCCACATACAAAGTAAGCTGGTTAAACACAAAAAAGCATTCCAAAGAAAATCAATAATTATCCAAAATTATATGTTAGATCCAAATTCATAGGTAAACTGGATAAAAGTTTTAATGGTATATTTTCAGGTTTTGGTGTGAAAAAGAAAGTATTAAAAACCATCTTCAGTAAATTTCAGATATCAGCAGTAAGTTAAACATGTAAATTTCAGAAGAGAGAGAGTGTGTGTGTGTCTGTAAGGGGGGGGGGTATGTGTATGTGCACACATGCACTACCATATCTCTGTTCATGTGTCTTTCTTAGGATACACTTAGAAATAGATTTATTCTGCCAGCCCCATATGCCAGAGGTGATGGGTTCAAACCCAGCCCAGGCGAAAAACTGCCAGAAATAGATTTATTCTATCCATCCTACACACAAACTGTCTTATGGTAGACTTTATTAGATTATTTTTATCAACAGAAGTTTCTGTACACCAAGGAACAGACAATAGTCAAAGATCTTATTCCTTTATTCCCTATTTCATACAATGGCATGTAAAGTGCATATACTATTCTCCTATTATAGTTTTATGGTTTCCAGGGTCCAAACAGTCTCATATTCTTGGGGATATCATTGCTGCTTGAGAATAATGAAGACATAAGAGTTTGCTTGCCTATAGCAAAGCTTTTGAAGGCTTTGGGAGGTTACAAAATGTGGGAGAGATCCTGATCCTTTTTAGTAACTCTAAAAAAGCAGAAAGTCAAGTATCTCATCTCATTGAGTCAGGTTTATGGATGACATCCAATAATAACTTTCTCACCTCACTCCAGGCAATGAAGCTAAAGTCCTTATCTCTATTGGATATTTGGTGCTACCCATAAGAAAAACCTCCAAAAAATTTACATCTTCTCTTCCCTTATTACAGTCATTGCATTAAAGCGTCTGTGGAGAAATAAATCCCTAAATGTATCATGTAAATAAAATACAATGTGTGAATGCATTTATATCTGTCGGAAAGGAAAAAAAGGTACAAGGTATCAGTGGAGAGTTGTACAACTTTCCGAAAAGTCTTCTCAAAATAATAAAAACTACACATTTTTATTGTTTCTTTCAAAACTCTCTGAAATACCAAATACACTGGCAATATTCTTCAGTAAACAATCTTCCAGTGTAGAAGTGAGAAGAATTGCTCAATCTGCCTGTTGTCCTTTGTTTCCCTAAGCTTTATCACAGCAGATCTGTTCATCATATGGAAGAAAAGACACTATCAAAATAAAAATCTCTTTATAAGAGTGAATCTACATACTAGTGTCCATAACTGGTAATGTAATGTTGACCGGCCCATGTGAATACCAACAGCAGTGTGCTCTCACTTGGTATGGATAGCAACACTTATTTATTTATTTATTTATTTTACTTTCTTTCTTTCTTTTTTTTTTTTTTTTTGAGGTAGAATCTCACTATGTTGCCCTAGGTAGAGTACTTTGGCATCATAGCTCACAGCAACCTCCAATTCCTGGGCTCAAGTGATCTTCTCATCTCAGCCTCTCAAGTAGCTGGGACTATAGGTGCCTACCACAATGCCCAGCTAGTTTTGAGAGACAGGGTCTTGCTCTGGCTTAGGTTGGTCTCGCACTCCTGACCTCCAGCAATCTACCCATCCTGGCCTCTGAGAGTGCTAGGATTATAGACGTGAGCCACTGTGCCCAGCTAACATACATTTACTTTTTTATCAAAATTTAGACCAAAGAAACCTTGATTAGTCTTACTAAAGGCCACCATGTTCTACTGATGATATAATATTAACTGGACCTGGTGGGCATAAAGTAGCTGGTGCTCTATACATAAAACATAGGTACATCAGAGGGTAAGTAATTCATAAAAATTGAGAGGCTTGCCATCTCAGTCAAATTTGAGTTTCAGTGGCCTAGAATGACCCATAATATATATGAGAAATTTCTCACACAATCCGAAACACTTCCATCAAACTGGTTAACATAGCCTTCATGTCATTTTCTTAGTTATTGTTTTAAAGTGTTCACATTCTACTCTTAGAAAGATTCACTTGTACCCTTGTAAGATAAACCTCAGAAGTGATCCCTCCAATCCTCCTCCCTCCACCCATTCTCCACCTCTCTCCCTCCTCCCTCCCCGTATTCTTAGGCTGTTACTAGGTTATAGCTTTCATATAAAAGGTATAAATTAGTTTCATAATAGGGGTGTGTACATTGGATACTTTGAGAAATATCTAAATCTTACATTATTTACCACACAGAAAATGGCACAATGCATAATATTACTCTCTTTGAAGCCCAAAAGTGATATCTACCATATTTGAGTGTGCTGTGCTGCTCTGGACTAATTACCAAGTTACCCATAACTCTATCAACTCTGAGTGTGACCCAGAGCAAGAATAAGATACAAAATTCAGGCAGGCTCCAATTTCTGAAAGTCTTGTCACTTGGGCTTTTAATCTAGCAAATTCAATGCTAGTCAAAGTTTCAATGGCAGATTGGAACACCAAAGGAATTTCAGGCAAAGTACAATAAAAGAGTCACACACAGACTCAGGATTTTGGAGTAAATCCATGTACCCTTTGTTAAATAATACTTTTATTTTGTAAACCTTATTTTGATTAACATAATAATTTTGAACTCCCTCCCTCATGACCACTTTGTTCATAATTCCATTCAAGGAAACTTTAGGGTAACTTAGGAAAGACACTTACCAGGTCTGACAATTAAGTTTATGAACTCATCCTAGAAAAAGTGCTACAATAATAAATATCTCTATGGTCACTTTCAAAGTATTCCCCTTGGGAAGCCAGTACCTTCAAAGCAATTTTGGAACTCTTTTTCTGGAATGATCACCAGAGCTATCATTATACAAAGGTATGACAATTAAATTCACAAAGTTGCCACCATGAACTTACGTTAGCAGTACCGTACAAACAATTCAATAAGTTTTCATAACCTTGGTATACCAGCGCCTCATGGCTATGTTTGTGTCAATGTGTGGCGGTATTTGCTGACTAGTATTCATTATTGCCATTGAGTGTTTTTGTGTTCTGGACTACCAATAGCTCTGATGGTTATTACAGCAAAAGAGTTCCAAAATTGCTTTGAAGAACAGACTAGCCATTGGCATTAGTCCATAACTTCCCAGTAGGAGTGCTTCAAAGGTAGCCATAGTGATATTCAGCAAAGTAGCACTTTTTCTAGGATGAGTTCACAAACTTACTTGTCAGATCACATATCTACTCTATATAGGGGATTATTTTGCCTTCTTTACAGGAAGAGGCAAATACAAAAGTCAAAATTCTCACAGAACCATCTTTGTACTTTTCCTATCAATTTCCGCATACCTAATACATCCTTATTTCTTATTCTAAGCACTTGATTGCCTATTCCCAGATTTAGCCTTGGTCCATAAATCTATATAAACCAGTACCTGAAGTCTTATCTCCTTCCACTGTACAAGGTGAATGAGTGAATATGCTTCTTCAACATTTTCCATCTTTGAAAATCTAGAAAGCTATAGTAGTCCAATTCTAAAAGGTGTTAATTATCACACAGTACTATCTATAAACCAGGTTTAGTATTTCTTTCTTCCCTAATCACCTACTAGGTCTATATTGTAAAATGAGTAACATTTTCTTACTTTTATTCTCAGGGTCAACTTTAACTTATCTTACAAATGCCACTTTCAATTAATAGTAGAGGGGTACTCTGCACACATAACTATGTTTTGGAAAATCAAACAATGCACAACACCAAATTGGTTGCTAAATTTGCACAAGAAATATCTGTGAGTTGAACAATATTAATTCCTTCATCACTGATGACTATTACTTAGCACTCTAGACAGAGACTAATACTGAACTCAAGCATATCACCTAGCAAGACCAACCAGCTACCTAGTGGACAGGCAATCACATTAAATACCTTCTTACTCCAGGTGGATAACTTGATATCCTTGGACACTAGGCCTCTCCCTGAAACAGTATTTTATTAATTGTGGACTGAAAGTCATGACATCCATAAAACATTGCTTCAGACCAAGAAACTATTTTTTTTTCTTTTTTAGAGAGACAAAGTCTCACTTTATCACAGTGCTGTGGCATCACAGCTCACAGCCATCTCCAACTCCTGGGCTTAAGCGATTCTCTTACCTCAGCCTTCTAAGTAGCTGGGACTACAGGCACCTACCACAGTGCCCAGCTATTTTTTTTGTTGTTGCAGTTTTGCGGGGGCCGGGTTCGAACCCACCACCCTTGGTATATGGGGATGGTGCCCTACCCACTGAGCCACAGGCACTGCCCAACAAGAAACTAATTGAACAGGAGAGAAGGGGTAGAGCCGCCACTTACAAAGTGGAACAAAAGGATGTGATAAAAAAGGGAATAGATTACTCAAAGTCCTTTATCCTGTTCAGTGTTTATATTTTCACAAATAGGAACATGATATGGTCCCTGTCCTCAAGAATGTGAAAACCTTGTGGTTATAAAACATAATTGGAAAGAATGACTGTGAAGCCCTTTGAGATATATGTTGTAAACCCGTATAATATATGGGTTAGGCATTACAATCTCTGAAAGTGGGCTATCTGAATTCAAATACCAGGTATACCAACTACTGACTGTGTCATCTTAAGCAATGGTTCAACTTTTCTGTACCTCAGCTGTAAAAAACAAAAGCAAAATGAAGATAATAAAGAATATTTATTTAATTTTGGTTATTCTAAAATTCAGTGACATAAATGTAAAACCAATACAATACCTGGGCCATAATAAACACTTTGCTAATTATTATGTATTAGCAGACATAGCAGTATATTTTTAGGATAGTTTAGGGATATATGTGTAAGTAGATACACAAAAAATAAAACAAAAATAAAATAGCATACAATTTTTAAGGAAAACTTACATTTTAGAAAAAAGGAAACACAGGTTTAGCATACTACTTAACCCATCAATGAATACAGACATAATGTTGGCTTTCAATGGTGATTTCACCAAGACTTTGACAAAACTATAGTATAAAGAGTAAGGGAGAGCCAAGGAAATCTAAATCCTAAACGTCTAAATCCTTAAAGACAAGAGGGACTTCACCTAACAAAAGCAGAGTAACCTAATTCTTTGTACCCTCCAAGAATCCCAAACAACAAAAGATAAATAAATAAATAAATCCTTAAAGACAAGAAATAATAGGTAAAGTCGAAAAATCAGATAGTACAAGCACATTATTTAAAACTGTGGAGTGAATATCAAAAGAAACAATTCAAAGAGTTAAAAGCAGCAGCGTGCAGGGATGGGTAGAGAATTATTTTTCATTTTCAAAAGTTTTCGCATACTTTTTGACTTTTTAAACTATGTGCACTTATTACTTTAATAAAAATAAATAAATAATAGTGTTTGGTATATGTCACATAGATCATGAACTAACATCTTTTCCAGCTGGTCTGCTAAAAAGATAGATACAGGCTCGGTGCTGAAGTGGAAAGTAAATTTAAATCACACAGAATTTGGACCTTTACTCAGCCTTTCCTTTTGCTCAAATAGATAAAATAAAAATATGTATTTGGTCTCTAAGTTCTGAATTGCATTTTTAAAGTACTTTTCTTCTTATTAAATTTTATCTATAATGTAATAAAACTGAATCAATATGATTTAATTATAGTCATAAATATTTAAGACAAAGAAGTTTGTCTTTTCTTTTTTTTAATACAAAGAAAGATATGCCAATCAGATGTACCAAACAAGTTTAACTTATTTACAATGAAAACCTGAAATAAAAAAGGATTTATTTATAACCACAGAAAACTGTCCTTTTTTTCTGTTTTTTGTTTTTTTGTTTTTAAAGACAGGGTCTTGCTCTCTTGCCTGGGCTAAAGTGTGTATCATCATAGCTTATAATAAGATCAAACTGGGATAGAACAATTCTCCTCCCTCAGCCTCCTGAGAAGTTCAGACTACAGGCATACACCACCATGCCTAATATTTTGGGGGGGTGGTCTTGTATGCTAATTAGACTTTTGAACCCTTTAACTCTTGGTCTCAAAGAAATCCTCCCACCTCAGCCTCTCAAGTGCTAAGATAGCCTCAGGAAGAAATCAAAACATACTCAACAGGAATTCAAGGCAAAAAATTATAACCAGGATCAGTCCAGTCTCTAATAAGACTTTCAAGCTTTCCATGCTGAACTTACAGAATGACTCTGGGTACTCCAAACGGATAATATATTGTTATATAATATTAAGGATACAACATTAATATTCATTATATTGACCCTATAAATGTTTATGCTATATTTATATGTTATGTAAGTATTTTAAAAAATATAAATATACTAATTAGGGGTTCCTTATGCACTATTAAGGATATAATATAACACTGATTAGGCTGACCCTATAAACTTTTATAACGTATTTATATGCTATGTAAGTATATTATAAAATATAAATACCCTAATTAAGAATTTCTAATGGGCTCGGTTCCCGTAGCTCAGTGAGTAGGGCACTGGCCACGTACACCAAGACAGTCAGGTTCAAGACCAGCCCAGACCTGCTAAACAACAATGACAACCACAACCAAAAGTAGCTGGGCATTGTGGCAGGTGCCTGTAGGTCCAACTACTCAGGAGGCTGAGGCAAGAGAATCGCTTAAGCCCAAGACTACGAGGTTGCCAACTGTGAACTGTGACGCTACAGCACTCTATGAGGGTGACATAGTGAGACTCTGTCTCAAAAAAAAAAAAGAATTTCTTATGCACTAGATAAAAACTGTTCTTAACATGTTTCATCCCAAGCAACTTACAGATACTTATCATTTTAACACTACATACAGCTGTATACTATGTCAATGCTACCCAGACATCAATACATCTTTGAATATGCAACAATAAGCAGAACTACCACTGTCTACTTACAGTGAAGAGAACAGTCTGAGGACAGATTGCTTTTGTTATCACTGTGGTTGGATACCAGGCACATGAGTAATAATGTAAGCTCTCTGAGGTTTCCCCATCAGTCCTAAAGAGTCTGTTATGCCCTAAGCACATGCCCAAAGTGAGACAAGATGCTAAGAATTTGGCACTTGATTCTCATGTCCACTTATGAACAAGGAAGATAGAGACACAGTTTTGCCTCAGATGCAGAGAGAGCCTCCCAACCTAGTGTGGAAAAGTGCATTCTACATCACCGCAAAGAGCTGGATTTTGAAATAATCACATGCTATATAATTTATAGCTTTTCATCTTGGCTGTTATTGGCATATACAAAGGCTATTGATTTGTGAACATTGATTTTATATCCTGAGACATTACTGTATTTTTTGATCACTTCCAGGAGCCCTGTGATTGAGTCTTTGGGGTTCTCTAAGTATAGAAGCATATCATTGGTAAAGAGAGAGTTTCACTTCCTCTGACCTCATTTGGATGCCTTTAATTTCCTTCTCTTGACTGATTGTATTCACTAAAATTTCCAGCACTATGTTGAATAGTAGTGGTGATAGAGGACACCCATGTCTTGTTCTAGTCCTGGAAAAGCTTTCAGTTTTACTCCATTCAATATAATATTAGCTGTGATTTTGTCATAGTTGGCTTCAATCAATTTAAGGAATGTACTGACAATGCCTATATTTTTCAGTGTTCTAATTAGGAAAGGATGTTGAATTTTATGGAAAGCTTTTCTACATCTATTGAGAGGATCATATGGTCCTTGTTTTCACTCCTGTTGATATGGTGAATTATGTTTATAGATTTGCGTATGTTAAAGCAGCCTGCATCCCTGGGATGAAAATCTTACTTGATCATGATGTATGACTTTTTTAATGATAAGCTGTAATCTATTTACTAGGATTTTATTGAGAATTTTTGCATCTACATTCATTAGAGAAACTGGTCTGTCGTTCACTTTTTTGGTTGGATCTTTTCCTGGTTTTGGTATCAGGGTGATATTTGCTTCACAGAAAGTGTTGGGAAAGATTCCTTTCTCCTCAATTTTTTGGAATAGTTTCTGCAGAATCAGTATAAGCTCTTCTTTGAAGGTTTGATAGAATTCTGGTGTGAAACCATCAGGACCAGGACATTTTTTAGTTGGGAGATTTTTTATTGTTTTTTTTTATCTCAGTGCTTAAAATGGGTCTATTTAGAAGGTCTATTTTATCTTTATTAAGTTCAGGGAGGGGGTGTGAATCCAAGTATTGATCCATTTCCACTACATTATCAAATTTCTGAGCATAGAGTTTCTTGTAGTATTCAGAGATAATCTCTTGTATCTCTGTGGCATCTATTGTTATTTCTCCTTTACTGTTTCTGATTGAGGTTATTAGAGATTTTGCTTTTCTATTTCTAGTAAGTCTGGCCAAGGGTTTATCTATTTTATTTACTTTTTAAAAAAACCAACTTTTTGTTTCTTTAATTTTTAGAATGATTTTTTTGTTTTCAACTTCATTAATCTCTAACTTAATTTTGCCTATTTCTTTTCTTCTGTTTGGTTTAGGGTTAGATTGTTCTTCTTTTTCCAAATCCATAAATGGTTGGTGAGTATGTTGATGCAATCTCTTTCTGTTTTTCGCAGGTAGGCACAGTGCAATAAATTTTCCTCTCAGGACTGCTTTTGCTGTATCCCAGAGGTTTTGGTAGCTTGTGTCTTCATTGTTGTGTTTGAGGAAATTGGCAAGTTCCTCTTTAATCTCTTCTTGAAACCAACTATTTATTATTCAGCATAAGGTTGTTTAGTTTCCAAGATTTGTGTGGGGTTGAACAGTATTGTTGGAGTTGACCTTCACCATTATTGCCTTGTTGTCTGAGAAGAGACATGGTATAATTTCTATTCCTTTAATTTTGCTTGATTATATTTGAATCCTAGAATGTGACCTATTTTGGAGTATATGCGATGAACTGATGAGAAAAGAGTATATTCTTTTACTTTTGGATGGTGTGTTCTATATATGTCAATCCCATTTGATCTAGGGTGGCATTCAAATCCTTTATGTCTTTGTTTAGCTTCAGTTTAGAGGATCTGTTCAGTTCTGTCAGAGGGGTGTTGAAGTCCCTGACTATTAAAGTATTATAGGGTGTCATATTGCTCAGACCCCTTGAGGTCTGTTTTATGAATTTGGGAGCATTTAAGTTAGGTACATGAATGTTTAGTATTGATATATATTCTTATTGTATTGTTCCTTTGACCAGTATGAAGTGTCCACCTTTGTCTTTCTTAACTAAAGTTGCTTTGTATCTGCTTGTGTCTGAGAATAAGATTGCAACCCCTCTTTTCTTCTGATTTTCATTTGCTTGATATACTGTTTTCTATTGCTTAACCCTGAGTTTTGATTTGTCCTTCAGGGCTAGGACACAGCATATGGATGGCTTGTGTTTTTTCATCCAGTCAGCCAGCCTATGCCTCTTCAGTGAGGAATTCAACCCATTGACATTTATTGAAAGTATCTATACTAGTGGTAAATTCTATTCATCTTATTATGAAGTAGTTTGGTGTGCCATTTTTAGAGTTAAATTATGGCCTCTGGCTTCTGGTTGTATACTTTTGTGGTGCTTCATTGTGGTGTTCAGTACTGAGGATAGGTCTAAGTATTTCCTGCAGTGCTGGTCGTGCTGTGGCTAATTTCCTCAGTGCTTGTAAATTTGCAACTGCTTTGACTTCTCCACTGATTTTAAAGCTAAGTTTGGCAGGATACAGAATTCTAGGCTGAAAATTATTTTGTTTAAGGATGTTGAAAGTGGATGAAAACTTTCTCCTGGCTTGGAAGGTTTCAGTAGAAAAGTCTGCTGTCAATCCAATGGTTCTGCCCTTGTAGGTCAGTTGGCACTTATTCCTAGCGGTTTGCAGGATTTTCTCCTTCATCTTGATTTTGGACAGGTTCATTACAATGTGTCTTGGAGAGGTTTTGTTAGCATTGAGATGGCCCAGGGTTTGGTATCCATCTGAAAAGAGTGTGTCAGGATCTTTAGTAAAACATGGGAAGTTTTCATTTATTATAGTCTCCAGTAAGGCTTCCATACCTTTGGGACAGTCTTCTTCTCCCTTAGGGATTCCTATTGTCCATATGTTGAAATGCTTTATGGCATCTCGTAGTTCTCTAAGTGTCTACTCTGCTTTTTCTTTCTTCTTTTCTGACTCTGTTATTATCTGTGTCAACTCAAAGACTTTATCCTCTAATTCTGATGTTCTTTCTTCTCCATGGTCTAATCTATTTTTGATGCTTTCTACCACTTCTTTATATTCTCTGATTGATTCCTTCATTTTTTAAAGCTCATCCTTATCTTTTCTATAGTCTACATATCTCTCTTCTGACTTTTGGTTCTGTCTTTCCATTTTCTCTTCCAATCCCTTTATTGTCTTAATCTACCATATTTTAAATTCCTTTTCTGTCAAATCCATTAATTCTTTACAGGAGGAGTCTTTTTTATAAATTGCCTCATGATCCCTTGGAGGTGTTGCTTTAATTTGTTATTCATGGTGCCTAAATTTTCTTTTGGTTCCTCCTCATGTGTGCTTTCTTCTTGTTCACTTCCTTGAGCACGTTTCTCCTTCACACTTCTTTCTTTGCTTCAAGTTACCTTGTCTCAGAGTGTGAGTAAGGAACAGGCCTCTTGGTATAGGGTCAGAAGTCAGAGAAGGGTTACAGCAAGCAAAGAGAAGTGACAGGAAAGGATAAAAAGAGGAAGAAAAAAGGAAATAAAAAATAAAAAAGGGGGAAGTGCAGGAGAAAAGCAAAAGGAAGAAAAAGGAGAGAAAGAAAGGTGCTAAAAAGGGGAGACGGGGGACTAATAGAAGAAAATTGAGGAGCAGGTGAGATAGAGGACAGGAAGGGAGGATGAGAGTAATAGAAGAGATATTGTTGTTCAGCATGGTACTAAGGCCACTCCTATAGCTCAAGGGTTGTGAGGAGCTGAGATGGGTGGGTTCCTCAAAGATAGGCCCACCTTACTTGTCTGACCACAGCCAGACTCTTCCTCTGCCAAAAAAAAAATAGGAAGAGAAGAAGAAAGCAAACACAAATCCCAAGAAGGAAAAATTGTATAAGGAAGACGGTAAAGGAAAGGAAAAAAAAAAAAAAGTAGAAAAGATCTGTAGTGTTCTTCCTACTACTTTCTTCCTGGGGCCAAAATTAGAAAGATCTCCTGGTTTCTTTGAGCCAGGCTACTGCTGCGGTCAACCTGCTAGGCCACCACTGAGTCCCACCCGCCCTCTGCAAGGAAAGGGTGGGAAGAGAAAGAAAAAGCAAGAAAAAAGAGGGCAATACACACACACACACACACATACATATGCAAAGATCAAAGAAAATTAAATGTGCCATTGGATCAAATTAAGGGGAGGGAGAGAGGAGGGATAAAGAGACCAGAAAGGCAACACACTAAGAAAAAGAGAAAGACAATACTGGAAGAGGGGTGGGGGTAATGTCTTGGCTGATGCCAAAGTACTTTATATGGGAGAGATGGGGTGATCTATCAACTGAGAGAATGCCATGGAGTGTACGAGGGTGAGGGAGTAGTTCAAGCTAAAATTCTGCAGCCAAAATGAAACAAACAAAAAAAAAAATTAAAAGAATATAGAAGTCCTTGCTCTTGTTGAATGTAAAAAATGGAATCTAAGAGAAGATTTAACCTTTACAAATTATCAAAAAGCAACACACACTGAAACAAAATATTAGAAAAGCAAAACAAAATAAGATTTAAAAAAAAAAAAAAAAAGCTAAGATAGCCTGGTATAAGTAGTCTCAGCAACCAGTTGAGGAAGCTGAGTTAAAGACAAGAGAGAAGAAAAAAAAAAAAAAAAGCAACAGCAATCAAAAGAAGAAAAAGAAAAATTTATATACACTTACATGTAAGAGGTAGGGATTCGATTTCTGTAGTATATTTATGCTGTAATTTACTTCCTGGACACCCGGTAGCGCTGTGAATTGCTATCAAACAACACAGGTATTAACCTCTCTTGGGATCCCAAGCTTAGAGCAGTATGCCAGCTTATTTGTTCCTGGTGGTTTCCCATGCACCTCAGCACTTAGCTGTCACAAATCTGGGATTCCACAGTTTTCAACAGTTCTTCAGTGACAGGCCTCTGCAATGAGAAGCAAGAGGTCCCTGTGCCTGTCCCAAGTGAAGGATCCATCCGAGCAGGCAGGATCTGTCCACTATGCTTTATGTCCCCAGCAAGAAGCCCGCCAGCACTATGGCGCACTGTCCCCCATACAGATGTCTTCCTGGCTGCTAAACCACAGCAAGACAACACCATACAGCACCCCAAACTGGCCCCCAAATTCCGCTGGGAGTGCCTACTTCTTCCTCCCTTCCAGAAACTCTAAGCCTGATACGGGCGGGCGTACGTCTGCATCCCCGCAGGCGCCCAGCAACTATCCGCTTACATTCGTTCCTGCGGCTCTCCTCTGACTGGGAACCCTTCCCTTTAGATGTTCCACTGGTTGCCACCCGCATCAGAGCTGCTCGAGCTAGCAATCCAATTTGGCCACCAAATTCCACTCAGGAAAGCAATGTTTAGTCTCACAAAAAGAACGCAGAAATTATCCCCTGGATTGCTCCACAGCCTCCCGGTGCCACCGCAGCCCCAGGAGCAGTGTGGCCTGAGCGAGCCCGCTGCAATTTGCCCAGATCTGATAGTTCTCCGCAGCTCCGGCCAAATCCCGCTGTCCACTTCCACGCTGCACAATCTGAGCCACTGCTTTACCTTGATATTCCACACTGGGCCAGAAGCAGCCCTCTCCCTTTGCCTCTTTGCTCTAGGAAGGCTGAACTAAATATCCTTCCTGTCTGCAATTATGCTCTGCCCCTCCCTCCCCAGCTGATTTTAGAGATGACATCTTGCTCTTGCTCAGACTGGAGAAAATCAGTGTCTTCTTAATGTGAAATATTTATTTGAACTATCTGAGTAAGACAATCTGTAAAATTAAGGACTAACATTTCCACTTATGTTGGAAGGCATTTTGAATATGGTGAATCCCTAGAAGTTTACATAAAATCTAAGTCAACTCTCACCAGAAGAACTCTCAGCTCTTAATTACTAGAAATTTTGTATGTCGCCTTGAAAATATATCATTCATGTGAGGAGGCAGGTACTTGTCTTGAGTAATTGGAGTGATTCTGTGCGGTTTAATCCTAGCTGTCTGTCATTTCTACTTAAAGGAATTCCAATCATGTTCTTGGGTTCTCTCATGCCTACAGTCACAGCCCCTTCTCTTTATCCTATCAGTGGATTCAAGGAAGAAATACATTTCATTTCTATCAGCAATTAAATTCCATGTACATATCACTGGAATTCCATGAGTTATACTTTTACAAAGTCTAATCAAACACAAGTATGTGTGTACACATATACACACACACGTGTGGGTTTGGTTAAGATATATGTGAATGTGCCTGTGTGTATATATGATATACATACATATGTCTGTATATACATATACACAAATGTACAACCCAAACACATTTCATTTCCCCCAATATAAAAGTTTTCCTTCTAATCAACATATGCAAATTTAAATAACAGCACTGCAAAGCTCAATTCCTTGCCTGCCTGTAACTACATCCCTAAATCCTAAGCTTGATATATTAGATACACATATAATGAAATCTAGTGAAGAGAAAAGGAGGGCAGACCAGTTTGACAATAAAATTCTGTGTAAGCAGCCAAGGATAAACAGGAGCTGTGGGGAACCCACTCAATTGCTCAGCGTATGCAGCAAATTCAGATGAGTTTCAGAAAAATGCTCTGGATCTCTTGCAGGTGGAGTTTGGTTTAAGGTTTCGTAAGTACACTGAGTATGGTGTGGGAACATATTGAGTTTGGTGAGTTTGTGTAGAATGCAGACTTTGGTGAGTTTGTGTAGAATTCAAATTTCCAAATATGCTCAGGAAAAACTTAGGGTTGGATTTATAGATACAGAGTTAGCCAGTAAAGAAGTGATCATTGAAGCCACTTAAGAAAAATTGGAAAGAGGGCTGGGTACATAACTCTAGAATTCTAGAATTCTAGTTTAAAGTAAATAGAGAAGGAGAATTAGCAAAACTGACTGGCAAAAAGGAATCCAAAAATAAAAAGAACAAAATCACAGATGGCACCAGAAAGACTGTCTTTAACAGGGTGGTGCTTAGTAGGGAATCAAAAAAAATATTCCAAATGTATGAATGAATGAAAGAAAGAATGAAATTTTACTAAATGGGTAGAATGTAAAATAAGAAGAGGTTAAATATATTAAATATGTAAAAGGCTGAAAACATGCCTATCCTTTGACTTAGCAGTATCATTTTATGGGTTTATTATAGAGTAATAATTATAAATATCCAGATACCTGTTGAATAAAACATTTAAAAATGATCTAAACATATAGAAACAGAAAATTGAGATTTAATCACGTGCTAGGAAATTATCCAGTTCTTTAAAATTATTATACAATAAATATTTATAAGGGTGAGAGGATAATTTAAAATACTTAAGTAAAACTTCAGTTTCAAAATAGTAATACTCCTATGAAAAAATACATATAATTTGTAGCTAAAGATCAAAAATATGGGCATGAAGGAGTTAATGGTATTCTCACTAGGATAGAAGGTGTTAGTTTATACTTTGGCTTTCAGCATTTTATATTTTATATTAACATAAATTCTTTGATGAAATAAGAAATTTGAATGTTTTACTGACATCTTCAATTAGTAACAGATCATTTAATTATTTTTCTTCTTTAACAATTTTGTGAAAATGACTTCCGGAGGGGTGTGTGTACATGTGTATATGTATAAAAAAATCAAAAATGTGGATGGTTTTATAGTCAGAATATACTTTAATTTCTAATATTAAAAAAAGTAACAGGTAATTTTAAAAGTATTTCTTATTACTAATGCTCCTAGTTAAACTAGGTAACTGGAAATTAATAATTTGGTGATTTGCTATGATGAAATATTAACATTTAGCTATATGTTACTTGTTAAAATAACCAAACTTTTTAATTGAACTAATTTTTAAAACAAATATTTTTTCTACTTTTTTCTTCATAAGGTCATCTTAGAGGTCAGACATTTACAAAGGAGCTAATTAAGTATACATAAAACTGTTCATTATACTGTATATAAAATTCACTGTTGGTGGATAAATGTAAAAAAATAACAAACAGAAAGTGATTAATTTTAAAAGCTGTTCTGTAATTACAGATTCCTAAGTGTTGAAGAAAATTAGTAAAACTCACATTATACTTTCAAAAGAAGCAAAGAAGGAATAAGTTATAGGAGAACTGTATTAACATTTTCAACCACATTAAAGTTTGAATATATATTTAATGAAGTTATTGTAAAGACTTAAAATGTTAAAAAACAGTCAATTCCACGGTCTATAACAAACATCTAGTGTCTAATTTAATAGAAAAACTATTAATACTGACTGACAGTATAATTCTTTCCCCACAAGACGTACAGTTTAATGCTGAAATAAATATCCTAGGAAGACAATAACATTCCTCTAAAACCTAAAGATGGTTACAAAATCTTTAGCTGCTAAGCCTTGGGCAAGTTCAAAAGTTTCCACGCAACTATTTTAATCAATCAAATTTAATAAATAAATGCTAACCAAATAACCAAAAGTACCCAGCAACGGGGTAGAAATGAAAGCAGAAGAAAATTACACTCCCTTGGAGAAGTCGAAGTTTTAGTCAGAAAGAAATGAATTAAATATTAAGCGTGAGGGAACAGTCACAAAGGCAAGGGAGATGCAGAGAAAAGACACCATCAGAACGGGTGATAAGTAATTCATAGCATAAGTTTTCCCTTGAAGGATAGGCTGAATTTGTATAAGGAGACAAAAGTGAAGGTGCTATTCAACACATAAGAAACAGGCTGAAAGAAATACTCAATGTGCCTGAGGAAAATAAGGAGTCCAACCTCCTCAGAACAGGCTAAGGAAGGTTTGGAAATAACATGTGCTGGAAGTAAGGAAATCCACACAAAGGCCTCAAAATTGCCAGCTATTTAAAATGAGAAAATAGGGGTGAGGGCTTTGTAATGTGTTCTTTTCTACATTAATTACCCCACATCCCGTGATTACCCTAGTAGCTGATTCCTCTCTAGGCGCAGTGATTAAGGAGAATGAGCAGCACATTTTGTTTTTTATTAACTCATAAATGCAGTCATGGGGTACAGTGTGCTGGTTTTATATAAAATTTGAAATATTTTCAGCAAACTGGTTAACATAGCCTTCACATCATTTTCTTAGTTATTGTGTTAAGACATTTATATTCTACATTTAGAAAAATTCACATGTACCCTTGTAAGATAGACCATAGGTGTGATCCCACCAATTGAGCAGCACATCTGATTTCACTCATTACACACAGCCCCACACCTAGAACAAGGCATAAGGGTTCAGTAAATACTGGCTGAGGAAATAACATTATAAATTTTATTCTGCCCTCATATATATAGAAGGTACTGCATATCATATGTCACTACACTGAGAAACTCAGATTAGCTTTAATCTCCCTCCTGGGTGGAGAGAAAGATATTTCGGACTCACGAAAATAGGTTAAGAAATAGGCAAAGGAACCAATTTCTAATATGGCGCGACAGGAGAAGTAGGAGGCAAATGAGAGCATGAACGCCCTCATCTTTCATAGTATGGAATTGGTCAATACTGTTTCAAAGAGAAATACCATGCTCGAACCTCTTGAAATGTTGTATATAACCTTTTCTCTTAATGTTAAGGAATCTCTGTGAAAGTAATAACCCCTGTAATGAAAGAACAGTTATTTGAAATTAAATTCCTTCAATCTTGCTAGGGTTTCTTTCCTTTTTTATAAAATTCAGTTAGAATTTGAAGTGGTGACTGTATTATGATTGAATTTTTATTTAAAAAAAATCATTCCTATATCTTTCTGTCTGTATCTGTATAGAAAGATGTCTAGAATTATTTTCTCAATAATGAGACTTTCAGAATTAGAAATTTCACATTTAATTTATTGAATTTAATTTCCTTATTGCTAATTTCTTTGTAATAAAGACAAATTATTGTTTGTAAAAACAAAAAGGGTTAAGATGAATTTCAGGATTAAGCAACTCAAGAGATGATAGGTTGCTTAATGAGATAGAAACAAAAATTTTATTTATCTTTTATGAGAGGAAATATGGGAGATTTAAGAGTTCGATTTTAGACATGTTAAGTATCTGCTGCCTGAGAACTGTATGAATTGATATGTCAGCACAAAGGTGTGTGTATGAGTCTGGTAGGTCAAGAGAGAAATCTGGGCTAGAGATATTAACTGGACCATCCACTGGTATATAGGTGAGACATGAAGGAAAAGTATAAGTGAAATGAACTAGGAACAGAGCATACAGAAGGGTACCTGGTTCCAGGCCCAGGACCAAGTCCTAAGGTATTCCCCCATTCAGAGGTTGCTTACAGAATGCAAAGAAGGAGACATTGCAGTCGTAGGAATGTGTACTAGTCACAGAAGTAAAGAAAAGAAAATTTATCACACAGGAAAAAAAAAAATGTCTGCTTTATCAAATGCTACTGATAGTGACAACAAGATGAGAAAAGGGAAGAATACATTAGATTCATGAGGATGGAAGTTACACGTGATCTTGAGATGAGGAAGGTGAATGGTTCTGAGTTATAAAGACAGCTATAAAGTCAATGGCAAATCAGAGTGGACTGAGGAATAAATAGAGGTAAGCAAGTGAGGATAGTTTGTTTATATATGTTTTGCTATGGTAAAAGGCAGAAAATAGGACAGTGGCTGTGAGGAGATACATGAGGTCACTGTCAGTTTCTCTTTATGTAGCTTTTGTTTCATTCCATTGTAAGATGGGATATATGAAGGCATGTCTTCACACAAATAGGAATGATCAAACATAAAGGACAGGTTGGAAGAGGTAAAAACAGGGGAAGAGAGCTAATTAAAGAACAAAATTTTTGAGTATTATTTACAATGTAAGATTTGTGAGATCTTCACAAATTAAAATTCAAAATTTTTAAATAGAATGTGTTGCTGTTGAAATATGAAAAGCAGGGTGGTGCCTACGGCTCAGTGAGTAGGGCGCCGGCCGACCCCCATATACCGAGGGTGGCGGGTTCTAAATCAGCCCCCCCACCCCCGAACTGCAACTAAAAAAAAAATAGCCAGGCGTTGTGGCGGGCGCCTGTAGTCCCAGCTACTCAGGAGGCTGAGGCAAGAGAATTGCTAAGCCCCAGGAGTTGGAGGTTGCTGTGAGCTGTGTGATGCTGCCATAGCACTCTACCAAGAGCAACAAAGTGAGACTCTGTTTCTACAAAAAAAAAAGAAATGTGAAAAGCCACATTTCAGAAAGCCTCATATTAGCCTCATCTAAGTTAGAGGCAAATAAATTATATCAAACTTACCCTTAATGCTACTTCTAGGTGTTTATTTGTTTGTTTGTTTTTTGCCTTTGGAGACAGAATCTTACTTTGTTGCTCTACGTAGAGTGCTGTTGAACCATAGTTCACAGCAAACTCAAATCTCACCCATATCTTACATCTTGGGCTCAGGCAATCTTGCCTCAGCTGCCCAAGTAACTAGGACTGCAGGCACCCAGTACAACCCCTGGCTATTGTTTTACAGATGGGGTCTAGCTCTTGCTCAGGCTGGTCTTAACTCCTAAGCTCAGGCAATCTACCTGCTTTGGCCTCCCAGACTGTGGGACTACAGGCATGAGCCACTGCGCCCGGAGTTTACTTACTTTAGAATTTTGAGACAGAGGAAAATATAAATGAACAAAAGAAACAATGTTAAATATAGAAGGCAAACACGTTAATGAGATCATGTACTAAAGAAAATGTTTCTAATTATACCTTCATAGTACCATACAAAAACACTGTAAGTGAGAAAGATACAGGTAAAAATGCAAAAGACACAGAAACATAAGATTTATATAATACAAAGAAGCTACAATCTAAATTTATCACCATTAGACCTCCATGACCAATAATAAACTGAAATTTGTTTATCTAATTTCAAAGTATTACTTAAAAAATCAGTCATTATTTTAGAATAAAAGATGATGAGGATGAACTTTAACACACACTGAAAATAGATATGTCAAAGGGGGCAGCTCAAGACAGCTAAACAGAAACCTCCAGTGATCATTCCCTCCACAGGAATATCAAAGTCAACTATCCGCATCAGCAAACACCTTCAGAACAAAAAATTGGGTGAGTGGTCATACTCCCTGATTTTGACTTTATGTCAAGGAAAGAGGCAGTGCCCTACCTGTAGGCCAAATGCAGAAGAACCTGTGAGCCAGGGGAAGGGAGAGTGAAGGGATTATGAGGCTTTGCATTGAAATTCCCTGAAATGGGCAAAAAGAGCACAGGGCAGAATTCTGCCGATGCCCATGAAAGGAACATTTGGACTAGCCCTGCCAGAGAAAAATCTTCCAGCCCCAAACCTAAGTTTCAGCTAGCCTCACCACCAGCTGACAAAACACAGCCTGGGGCCTGAACTAAATTTGTAAGGGAGTCAGGCCACAAAAGCTGGAATCCTTGGGCAATTCCTACAGTAGTGCTGTCTTGGACCCAGAGGACTTGGGGTGTACATGACTAGCGAGAAACTAGCAGTGGTGGCCAAGCCAGTGCCTGCATCAGACCCACCCCTAAACTACCAGCAGTGTAGCTCAGAGAGTCTTCTTTCACTTTAGGAAAGAAAAGAGAAAAGCTTGGAGCAGTGTTCTGCAATGTGGGTAACAGCTAAGCCACAATAAAATAAAGAACCAAGAAAGACTCCAAAAGCCCTGAAGAGAAGGACAGTCCTGGCAGGATTAACCACCTACTACAACTACAGAGCCCCTGGGCTTTGAATAAACATCAGAAGTGGCCAGGAAAAAGTCATCATGGACTTTGGGTGAGAGTGGGCTGGCTTCAAGTATGCCCTGGTGCTCATGGCCATGAGTGAATGTCCACATCATTCCTCCCCTAACTCCAGCAGTCTAGCACAGATAAAGGGAGAGAAGAGAACCTTGCCTGGGAATCCAGTGAATCCTCCCATATCTTATCAAGTCCACCATAGTAGTGCCACCAGGAGTATGCAAAAGTCATTACTGGGCTTGGTGCACCCTTGGTGTTGATAAAGCTGTAGTGACCAAAGATGTAGATCATGCCACTTACACTTAATTCCTTTTGAATATATAAAAAGACTTCTTAAGAAAGACAGGTCCCAACAAGACCAAACTGTCAAGATGAAAATAAACACCTAACTCTTCAATGCCCAGGCATCAGCAAACTTCCATTAGCATTAGAAAGACCCAGGAAAACATGATCTCATCAAAAAAACTAAATAAGGTACCAGTGACCAATCCTGAAGTGATAGAGATAGGTAACCTTTCAGACAAAGAATTCAAAATAATTGAACTAAAGGAGCTCAATAAACTTCAAAACAGCACAGAAAAAGAATCAGAAGCCTGTCAGAGAAATTTAACAATGAAATTGAAATAATAAAAAAGAAATAAAGCAGAAATTCTAAAACTGAAGAAGTCAGCTGAAAAACTGAGAAGTGCATCAGAGCCCCTCAACAGATTTGTACAAGCAGAAGAAAGAATTTGTGAATTTGAGGACAGGCTATTTGAAAATATATAGTCAGAAGAGAAGAAAAGAATAAAGAGAAATTAAGCACTCCTACAAGACTTAGAAAATAGCTTCAAAAGGGCAAATGTAAGAGTTATTGACCATAAAGAGGTGGTAGAGAAAGAAATTGGGACAGAAAGTTTATTTGAAGAAATAACACAGAACTTTCCAAACCTAGAGCTAGATATAAATATTCAGATACAAGGTGGCCATAGAACACCAGAAGAAACTCAAAAAACTATCTCAATGCATTTAATAGTCAAGCTCCCAAAAACGATGGATAAATAAGAGCCAAAGAAAGTTTAAAAAAAAAAGAAAGAAAGAAAGAAAGAAATATATACACACAAAGAAGCTCTGATACACCTGGCAGCAGATTTCTCAGTGGAAATCTTACAGCTGAGGAGAGAATGGCATGACATATTCAAGGCGTTAGAGGAAAAAAAACAAAAAAAAACCCTTAATACCCTAAAATATTATATACATGAAGGTGAAATACTTTTCCACACCAAAAAAACCCCAAAAAATAAGCCAAGGAATTACATGAACGCCAGACTTATCTTATAAGAAATCCCAAAAGGAGATTGTCAATCTGAAAGAAAAGGTCACTAATCATCAAAAAGAAATCATCTAAAGGCATATAACTAACTGGGAGGTAACAGTTAGGTAGTAAGTACACAAATAAATACTCTTTGCTGTAATACTCTGTTGCTCAAATTATATCTTGAATAGGAAGCCTAAAAGACAAACCTATCAGAAAATAACCATAACTTTTTGAAAAACAGATTGTATAAAAAAAAGTGAATGGCAACAACAAAAGTTATATTTGGACATGCTTTTTAAAATTAACTCATTCAAATACTTATAAAAAGTATACAGAAATTACTTAACGGGCATATACACATTATTCAGATGATGGATACCCTAAAAGCCTTGACTGCACACCACTACCCATCTATGCACACAACAAAATTACAAGTATACCCCATTAATTTAAACAAATAAAAATAAGAGTGTATAGAACAAGCGTCTAATTTTTTTAAACATGTATAATATTTGAAATAAAATTTAGTACCTTACCTTAGGCCAAAGATGTGTGATTGTTCATAGTTGAATAATGAACGAATCTTAGCCTCAGAATTCAAAACTATAAGTCTATCAATAATATCCTGAAAAAGAGAGACAAAGTGAGACAGTGCCCAACTGATACCTTATAGAGAAAATTAAGAAAATTTAGACAACAAATGTTTATTTAGGTTCATGGTTCTCAAATTCTTCTTCACCTGAGGAGATGAAACAAAATAAAAGAAATGAAAGAACAAAATAAAACTAACCATTAATGCTTAGATCCCACCCCCAAGATTCTGAATTAACTGATTTGATTTACATTAGGACTTGCAAAAGTTTCTGAAATGAAACTCACATTCAGTGATAATGGAAAGCTATTAATATGCACCCCATTCTAAAACTGGCAAAAAGTTTATACAGTGAGTTAGATACTGATAAAACTGCAAAAAAAAGTAAACTACTTTCAAAAATAAATCTGGCGTATGGCCTACAGATATATGAAAAAATGCTCACCATCCTTAATCATCAGAGAAATGCAGATCAAAACTACTTTGAGATATTATCTAACTCCAGAGAGATTAGCCCATATCACAAAATCCCAAAACCAGAGATGCTGGCGTGGATGTGGAGAAAAAGGAACACTCCTACACTGCTGGTGGGAATGTAAACTAATATGTTCCTTTTGGAAAGACATCTGGAGAACACTTAGAGAACTAAAAAGAGACCTGCCATTTGACCCTGCAATTCCTTTATTAGGTATATTCCCAGATGACCAAAAATTGCATTACAGCAAAGACATTTGTATCAGAATGTTTATTGCAGCCCAATTCATAATTGCCAAGTCATGCAAGAAGCCCAAGTGCCCATTGATCCATGAATGGATCAACAAACTGTGGTATGTGTACACCATGGAATACTAGGCAGCCATAAAGAAGGATGGAGACTTTACATCCTTCATGTTAACATGGATGGAGCTAGAGAATGTTCTTCTGAGCAAAGTATCACAAGAATGAGGGAAAAAAGTATCCAATGTACACACCCCTATTATGAACCTAATTTATACCTTTTATATGAAAGCTATAACCAAATAGGTTAAGAATGTGCGGAGGGGGAGGGAGAAAGGAGGGAGATTGGAGGGACCATTTCTGAGGTTTATCTTACAGGGGTACAGGTGAATCTCTCTAAGAGTAGAATGAGAACATTTTAAAACAATAACTGAGTAAATGACATGAAAGCTGTGTTGCCCAGTTTGATGGAAGTATTTCAGATTGCATGTGAAAACCCCACACTGTACCCCAGAAGTGCATTAATGTACATAGTTACCATTCAATAAAAAAAAAATTTAAAAAAAGTAACAAAAAAAAGAAAAAGAAATTAAGCAAAGAAATTATATATTTAAACTTAACCATTCAACAATTGAATTTAACAGACATCTACAGAACGTTTCATCCTAACAGAACTGAACACACGTTCTTCTCATCAGCCCATGGAATATCCTCCAAAATTGATCACATCTTAGGTCACAAGTATCACCTCAGCAAATTTAAAAGACTAGAAATAATTCCTTGTATCTTCTTGGACCATAATGGAATAAAAGTTGAACTCAGTAACGACAGGAATCTGCATACTCATATAAAATCATGGAAACTAAATAACCTCATGCTGAATGATAGCTGAGTCATAGATGAGATTAAGAAGGAAATTACAAAGTTTTGGGAACAAAACAATAATGAAGACACGAATTACCAGAACCTCTGGGATACCACAAAGGCAGTCCAAAGAGGGAAATTTATAGTGTTGCAAGTCTTCCTCAAAAGAATGGAAAGAGAGGAAGTCAACAACTTAATGGAACATCCCAAGCAACTGGAAAAGTAAGAACATTCCAATCCCAAACCGAGCAGAAGAAAAGAAATAACCAAAATTAGAACAGAATTAAATGAATTTCAAAACAAAAGGATTATACAACAGATCAATCAATCTAAAAGTTGTTGTTTTGAAAAGGTCAATAAAATAGATTAACCTTTCATTAACCTAACCAGAAATAAAAGAGTAAAATCCCTCATTTCATCAATCAGAAATGATAAAGACCAAATAATGACAGACTCCTTAGAAATTCAGAAAATCTCTAATGGGGCGACACTTGTGGCTCAAAGGAGTAGAGCACCGGTACCATATGCTGAAGGTGGTGGGTTCAAACACAGCCCTAGCCAAAAACTGCAAAAAAAAAAAAAAAAAAAAGAAAAGAAAAACTCTAATGAATATTACAAAAAACTCTAGTCTCAGAAGTATGAAAAGCTGAAGGAACTAGTCCAATACATGGAAACATGCCACCTTCCTAGACTTACCAGAAAGAACTGGAAATGTTGAACAAGTCTATATCAAGTTCTGAAATAACATCAATTAGAAGAAATCTCCTCATAAAAGAAAATCCTGGGACAAGATGGCTTCACATCAGAATTCTACCAAACCTTTAAAGAAGAACTAGTGCCTATATTACTTAACCTTTTCCAAAATATAGAAAAAGAAGGAATACTCCCCAACACATTTTATGAAGCAAATATCACCCTGATACCCAAATCAGGAAAAGACACAACAAGAAAAGAAAATTATAGACCAATATCCCTAATGAATATTGATGCAAAACATTCAATAAGATCCTAGCAGAGAGAATCCAGCAATGTATAAAACAAATTATACATCATGACCAGGAATGATTCAATATATGAAGATCTATAAACATAATACATCACATGAACAAAATAAAAAACAAAGATCATATCATTCTCTCAATTGATGTGGAAAAAGCTTCTGATAATATCCAGCATCCTTTCTTGATCAGAATGCTTGAGAAAATAGGTATAGAAGGAATATTTCTTAAACTGATAGAGGCCATCTACAGCAAACCCACAGCCAATATCGTGTTGAATGGAGTAAAATTGAAATAATTTCCACTCAGATCAGGAACCAGGCAGATTGCCCATTTTCTCAACTGCTTTTTAACATTGTGATGGAAGTCTTAGTCATCACAATCAGCAAGAGAAAGCAATGAAGGGTATCCAAATAGGATCAGAGGAGATGAAACTGTCATTCTTCACAGATGATATGATTGTACATCTGGAGAATCCCAGGGAATCAACTACAAAACTCATAGAAGTGATCAAGGAATACAGTAGCATCTCAGGATACAAAATCAATGCTCACAAATCTGTAGCTTTTATATATGCCAACAATAGTCAAGGTTTAAAAACAATCAAGGACTCTATTCCCTTTACAATAGTGCCAAAGAGGGTAGCACCTGTGGCTCAGTGAGTAGGGTACTGGCCCCATGTACTAAGGGTGGTGGGTTGAAACCCGGCCCCAGCCAAACTGCAACCAAAAAATTCCTGGGTCTTGTGGCGGGCACCTGTAGTCCCAGCGACTTGGGAGGCTGAGGCAAGAGAATCACCTAAACCCAGTAGTTGGAGGTTGCTGTGAGCTGTGACACCATGGCAGTCTACCCAGGGCAAAAAAGTGAGACTCTGTCTCTAATAAAAAAAAAATAGTGCCAAAGAAGATGAAATATCTGGGAGTGTATCTAACAAAAGAGGTGAAGGACCTCTATAAAGAGAACTAAGAAACTCTAAAGAAAGAAATAGCTGAAGTTGTTAACAAATGGAAAAATATACCATGCTCATGGCTGGGAAGAATCAGCGTTGTTAAAATGTCTGTACTTCTGAAAGCAATCTATAGATTTAATGCAATCCCTATTAAGGTACCTCTGTCATACTTCAAAGATATGGAAAAATTTGTACTTCATTTTATATGGAAATAGAAAAAGTCTCAAATAGCCAAAACATTACTCAGAAATAAAAACAAATTAGGAAGTATCATGCTTCCAGAATTCAGACTACACTATAAATCTATAGTGATCAAAACAGCATGGTACTGGCACAAAATATAGAGGTAGTTGTATGGAACAGAATTGAAAGTCAAAGGTTGAACCCAGACACTTATCATCATTTGATCTTTGATCAGCCTACCAAAAATATAAATTGCAGGAAAGATTCCCTATTTAACAAATGGTGCTGGGTGAATTGGCCTGCGACTTGTAGAAGACTGAAATTGGATCCACACCTTTCTCCTCTAACAAAAATTAACTCTCACTGGTTAAAGGACTTAAACTTAAGACATGACACTATAAAATTTTTTGGAGAGAGTGCAAAGTAAACACTTGAAAAAATTGGCTTGTCAGAATACTTTGTGAGGAGAACCCTCCAGGCAATTGAAGCAATATCAAAAATACATTACTGGGATTTGATCAAACTAAAAAGCTTCTTCACGGCCAAGAAAACACTATGTAAAGCAAGTAGACAGCCCTCAGACTGGGAGAGGAATTTTGTAGGTTATATTTCTGACAAAGGTCTAATAACCGGAATACACAGACAAATCAAACTTATTAATAGGAAAAGAACAAGTGATCCCATTTCATTGTGGGCAAGAGAAATGAACAGAAGATTCTCTGAAGAAGACAGGGGCATGGTCTACAGACACATGAATAAATGCTCATCATCTTTAATCATCAGAGAAATGCATGCCAAAACCACTTTGAGACATCATCTAACTCCAGTAAAAGTAGCCCACATAACAAAAAACCAAAACTACAGATGTTGGCATGGATGTGGAGTAAAGGGGACATTTCTGCATTGCTGGTGGGAATGAAAGCTAGTATGTTACTTTTGGAAAGAAGTTTGGAGAATACTCAGGGATCTAAATGTAAACCTGCTGTTTGATCCTGCAATTCCTCTACTAGGTGTATTTCCAAAAGACAAAAAATCACTTGGAAGAAAAGATATTTGCACCAGATTGTTCATTGCAGCTCAATTCATAATTGCCAAGTCATGGAAGAAGCCCAAGTGCCCATTAACCCAAGAATGGATTAATAAATTATGGTATATTTATACCATGGAATACTATGCAGCCTTAAAAAAGATGGAAACTTTACCTTTTTTATGTTTACATGGATGGAGCTGGAAAATATACTTCTTAGTAAAGTATCTCAGGAATGGAAAAAAAATCCAATGTACTCAGTACTACTATATCACCAATTTATAATCACTCATTCTTTCATTTGTGCTGTGAGAACTGGATAACTGCATGTAAAAGACTGATACTATACCTGCACCTTTCATCACTTACAGAAATGGACTCAAGATGGATAAAAGATGTAAATCTGAGACATGAAATGATAAAAATTCTAGAAGAAAGCAGAGGAAAAACACTTAACCATGTTGGCCTGGGGAAAGATTTTATGAAGAAGACTTAATTGGTAATCACAACAACAACAAAAATAAATACATGGGACTTTTATCATAAGGACATTTGCACTGGATTGTTATTGCAGCTCCATTTACAATCATTGATATGTGTAAACAACCTAAGTCCCCATTAACCCATGAATGGATTAATAAACTGTAACAAATACTATTCAGCAATAAAAAAGATGGAGATTTTTCATCTTTTGTATTTACCTGGATGGAGATGAAATATATCCTACTTAATAAAGTATGACAGGAATGGAACAGTAAGTATCCAATGTACTCAATACTAATATGAAACCAATAGAGGAACTGATACAGGCCCACATAAGGGAAAATCTCAATTTGATTCACTTTGGGTGGAAGGAAAACCAGAGGGAGAGAAGGGCAGAGGAATGGGGATGGGTGTGCTCCCACCTGATGGGCACAACATAGGGTAGGTGGCAGACATCCTGGAAGTGGGATGCAATTATAAGAGGGACTTTACCTAACAAAAGAAAACATTGTGACCTAATTGTTTGTACCCTCATATTAATCTGAAATTTAAAAAAAGATTGATGGCACTGATATGTGGTATGTTGGTCTGTTTATCCTGTTGGGTGGTCCTTATTGCTTTGTTTTATCTTTTGTCCTATTGTGTTATAGGAATTGTGAATTTGGGGGGAGATTGGGTGAATTTACATTGGTGAGTATCTTTTGTGCTGCTTTGTGTACAAGGTCTGACATTTAAGTTTGCTAACATTCATCAGCATTGTACAAACAATTCAGCAATGTTTCATAATCTTCACCTACCCCTATCTTGGGGGCATATTTGTGTGTATGTGTGGCAGGGTCTTGCTGAGTGGCATTCATTATTGTTGCATGTTTTTGTGTGCCTTGCCTTCACAAAGATGTCAGAACTTGAATTAAAGCAATGAACAAATGTTCATATATTTATTGTTAAACTTGGCAAGAGTGGAAATGAAATAAGGAAAATGTTAGTCCAAGTATATGAGGATAATGCACTGAACAAAGTAGCAGTGTACAAATGGATTCAACATATTTCTGAGAGGATTAAATTGTCACTGATGGAGAGAGGTCTGAGTGGCCAGTAATGAGCAGAACTGATGAAAACAAAATTACAATATTTTGTAATTACAAATATTTTTGAACTATGCATCCAAATCACCAGCTGACTATGAGAAGCATAGCAAACCATATAAACATTAATAGAGAAAGAGTTAGAAAAATCTTAACTGAAAATCTTGGCATGAGAAAGGTGTGTACAAAAATGTACCTGAAGGAGTTCACCAATGAATAGCAAAGCAGAGTCAAAGTTTACCAAGAACTTTCTCCCCTCCCCTTCCCCACTCCCTCCCCATATTTTTGGCCTAGAATTACATTCTATCTTTCATTTGAGAGCTATAGATTAGTTTCATAAAAGGGCTGTGTACATTGGATACTTTTTCTTCCATTCTTGAGATACTTTGCTAAGAAGCACATTTTCCAGTTCCATCCATGTAAACATGAAGGAGGTAAAGTCTCCGTTTTTTCTTTAGGGCTGCATAGTATTCCATGGTGTACATATACCACAGTTTATTGATCCATTCGTGGATTGATAGATGCCTGGGCTTCTTCCATGATCTGGCAATTATGAATTGGGCTGCAATAAACATTCTGATACAAACATCTTTATTGTAATGTGGTTTTTTATCTTCTGGGTATATACCTAATAATGGAATTGTAGGATCAGATGGCAGGTCTATTTTTAGATCTCTAAGTGTTCTCCAGATGACTTTCCAAAAGGAACGTAAGAGCTTTCCAGTCTTATCTCTAGGACCATATAATTCCTAGGTGAGAAAGTTAAAATTTTTCTTGTCTTGACTAAACCTCCCAGCTAGTGTGTAGTGAGAAGATTTTCCAGGATAGTTCCAAGCTCAAGTGTTTTCTGTCTCCTTAATCCATCAAAAATGTCCCCTCAAATTCCCGTATTTTTTTACCCAAAGGTACGGCCTCTCACATACAGATGCATCAGAAATACCTTTGTCCTGTCCTCAGAGGTTCATTTCCGAACATTTTTAAAACTTAAGAGGGAGTGAAAAGTCTCAGCCAGGGAGCCCTTCCAACTAACCTCTCTACTATTTCATTCTCTAAAATATCTCAAGGTATCATGAACATCTTTGTAAAGACTCCACTGAGAGAGGCATGATACAGTTTCTTGCCCTAAGTTATTGGATTCACACTTAGGGAGTTTGAATTAAACTCCTCCCACTTTCTTCAAGAAAAGGCTTCAAAAGGCTTTTCGGAGAATACTACCTTTCCCAACTCCTTATCTCATCATGAAAATGTCTATAAGACAGTGATGTTTGTACCCCACTATTAAAAGAAAAAGCTGTTAACTTACCCTGAAATCCAGATCCCCCAGATTTTTAGATCAGTGAAGGCTTGAGATACTACCCTACTGACATCACTGACCAGCAGCATAAACTTCTGGGAAGGACTTCCCTCACTGCCTGTATTAATTGCTGTGAGGATTAGATGCATATGAGGGATTTCTAAGCAGAGTATAAGTGATCAATACAGCAAGCTATCATCTTCTCTGTGTCTTTCTTTAGTGTCAGAAAACAAGGATGATAGGTAGTTCTGCTAAAGGAAATAAGGTAGGTAGTTATGGAGATTAAATAACTCGAATTATGCATGTTGATATAATGTGCTTAGAACAGTGCCAAGCACAAAGTACCATATAAGCCTTAACTACTTCTTATTTCATTTTTAATATTGTCAATAATGATGATAATTATCACAGAGTCCCTTTGGAGCATGAGACTATGTATCTGACTACATTAAGCTCCAGCGTTCCATGGAGAAGTGTCTTGAGAATTTGAACCCAGGAGAGCTAGTGATTCTGTTGAAGAATAAGCATATGCCCTAGTGTGGTGGCTCCCAACCCATCTACTTCAGAATCCTAACTGTAAAATTTTGAAAAATAGCACTCTCAGAGCCCCACTATGTACCTACTGAATCAGAATGTCTGGGGAGGGGGACAAAAACATCCTTCTTTATAAAAAGAGCCACAGGTGATTCTAACACATACCACGTTTGGGGAAGCACTGCCTTAGACTTTCCCTCATGGGCTTTTCAAACCATATGAGACCATTTATTCTTCCATTATAAAATTCATCCAGATTTATATTCATTCAATGGGAAAAATAATTAATTCCTGAGAATGAATTAGGAGCACACAAAAGAGGTAATCAAGATGTAGGAAAATAGGACCTACAATGAAAGTTGCAAATATTGGTAATTATTGAACTTGAAGCAAGAAGCCCAGGAGGAAACTTAATAATCTTGAAGAAGTAGATGAATGGGGACTCCCTAGAAACGAGGATGCCTATTTTTTAGGCTAGAACAAGACAATGAAGTCAACAGAGTCTGTTTAAACAAGCTACAAGTCAATCAGCAGACACTTATCCAATTAGTTATGGGACCTACAAAGTTTTTATATATAAGCTATTACTTATCCTACACTTACCATGTGTTAGGCGCTGTCCTAAGTACCTTAAATATTGGCCACTTAATATTCTCAGAAATCAAGTGATTCAGGTACCCTTCCTCACACCATTACGATCAGTATCAGGCTGTGGTATGAATATTCAGGATGGGCCTGCATATGTAGAAAGGGAGCCAGAACCCTGAGGAGTTTGTGAATTCTTCTCTTATTCTCTGTGTTATTTGCGATAAAACAGAAAAATCTGGTTTGTCAAAGTGCAAGGCAGTATTTTGCTACTAAAGTGTACTTTAGGCTTGGCTCCCGTAGCACAGTGGTTATGGTGCAGGCCACATACACCGAGGCTGGCAGGTTCAAACCCAGCCTGGGCCAGCTAAACAACAATGACAACTGTAATGAAAAAAGCAAAATAGCCAGATGTTGTGGTGGGCGCCTGTGGTTGGGAGGCTGAGGCCAGAGAATCGCTTAAGCCCAAGAGTTTGAGGTTGCTGTGAGCTGTTATGCAACAGCACTCTACTGAGGGCGACATAGTGAGACTCTGTCTCAAAATAAATAAATAAATAAATAAAGTGTACTTTAGTCAGAATGTTTAAAAAGGGATTTTCTGGTTGCTTAGATACTATAGAATGTTAGAGATATTCTGTTGCCAAGAATGTGCATTTTTATACATGTCCCCAAGGATTCAGAAAGACAATCTGATTTGTGAACTATCACTGTGTACCATGGATCTTGAAATTTTGAAGAATAAAAAATAAAACATATATCACTGGCACTACATTGAGTACAAATTCATTTTAATTTGCTGATTTGTAAGGTAAACCAAAACCTTGCCTCATCTCTCATAGGTAATTATCTTTTCCTGTGGGTAGAGAAGATACAGGAAAAAGAAATGAATGTCCCATATTAATCTCAGGAAAATATGCAGAATTACCTTGGTAGTTGCATGTCTGACAGCTGGCTGGACATCTTCCACATGGGTGTTCCTCCACTTCCTTTAATGTCAGATTCTTTCCTTTTGAACCTTTTCCTCCTATCATGTTCCTTTTGTGGATTAATGAAGGCGGGATAGTCTAACTGAATCATATAAGAAGAGTGAAATTGAACAAAGGTAGCATAATAATGGTCTGGAAAAGCCATGGGAAGCCAACAGAATGACACCTGCTCTTTAGGACTGCTTAGAGACTGGGGGCACCACCTCTTTGGAAGACTGGTCATGTTCTACTCGAAAGGATAGCAAGAGAAAAAAAAAACTGCCCTCAGAAATGCAACCTTCAATCAAGGCAAGAAGGTGGATAGATAAAGGATTGAAATAAATGTAAACGGCTTAAGAATGTAAAGGATGTTCTCAAAGGCAAAGAGAAAGGGCTGAGAAGTGGGAAAGGAAGAAAAAGTAGGCCAGAATGGGGCTACTAAACGGAAGAGCTAACAGAAAAGGTTTTATCTCCAAGAGAAGACTGTGATTCCCAGACTGTGAAGTTCCAGAGAACAGGGTTGTGTCTCATCTTTCAGAGTCTAGGTAGGCACCTAGTGGTGTCTCGGTAAACATTGAAAACTGGCCTCCCGCAAACAGACAAATCCTTGATTTGTAGTGTTCGCTGATTTTTCAGGGTAAATATTTCCACCATGGCTGATTTCACACTACCAGCATTATACCCCTCAACTCAGAGCTGGGAAGAGATGTGCACAATTAGTTCTTGCAAGAAAGTATGAGCTAGGTCCACCACACTATTGGTGCTCATTACAAATTTCTTAAATTCACAAAGTTATCTTAAGTCTAGACTTCAAAGACAGGCAAGAGGACTGTCTTTTTTAATAAAAAATGTTCAATGTGTAGTATTAATCATGTTTATCACAAAAGCAGATGTTGGCATTGAATGTGGCTCATGATAAGTGAACTCAGAAAGAATAAATATAAACATTGTCCCTCTCTATCCCCTTGCCTTTCTTATATATTTTATCTTCTCTCAAGTACCTACAAGGTGCAATGCCTTTTTCTATGTACTCTTTGTATTTTCATCCCTGGTCACTGAGAGGTGGGGCAACAGCTTTCAACTTCAGATAAATTGAAATGTGCCTCAGTTCTCTGAAATTAAAATGTCTATTTTACTAGACTTTGAAACTATGTGTTAGAATTTTTATGATTATACTTCGGGCTGTTAGAAGCCAAGACCAGAAGAGTAGATGCAGGGAAGAGTGGACATCAGGCCTGTGCAGGCCAATGCAGAGAGGTTGGGAACTCCAGACGCTGGAGGCATGAAGCCAGGCAGAAGGCTTATGCACCAAGAGACTAAGACATATCCAGCGAAAAGAACGAAGCTATACAAGAAATTGGACACTTTCTGTGACCGGGGTCCTTTATATACTCTCTGCTCAAGGTGGAACTCTCAAAATAGAATGGGCCCTACAAGCAGAAGCAGGAGAGGAGGCCAAAGTATTGAGGAGGAGATCAGGGCAACACCACTATGGTGAGAAGAAAATTTTCACATCTGCTTCCAGGGATTACAAAGAGCTTTCCATTGAGCTGGTGAGCAGTGACACTGCCACACTCCACTTGTACTTCTCACCCATTCTCACTAAGCTACATCAAAACTTTTGCTCTATGAAAGGACCATTAGGAGGAGGAAAAACAAGCTGTGAACTGGAAGAAAATATTTGCAAATCACATATCTGATAAAGTTAATCATTTTAGTAGTATGGTTTTTTTTTGAATCTTTAACCTATTCTCCACTGAGTTGACATCACATATAATTGAGTTAATGGTGACAGGTGTGGGTCCAGTTTCAGTCTTCTACAGGTTAGGTTCTTCACCTTTAAAGACACATACTCTCCATGTTACCAGAGGAATACACGCTTTCTTTACTGATCCTAAAAGAAGCATGAAGTAAAACTTCATCACCCAAAGTTCTCCTTTCCTTCCACTTTCCACTTCTTAGATGAACAAATTCTGACCTGGTACCTGCGAGATGTTACCACACTGTAAAGTGCCTGCAGATCACTGAGACTCCGGACAGATGGACAGCGGGGTCAGACGTGGTGTGGGGCGGCGCGGCTCACAGTCGGCACGTCACTTCTTGTTGCCAACAGAAGTCACAGGGCGTCACCCACACCAGTGTCCCCGGGAGTCAGAGGGCGTCACCCACCAGTGTCCCCGGGAGACCCAGGCTCACCTCTTCCCTTGGGCTTCTCACACAAAGTAGCGATTGTTAACAAGAAAAAAATGTGGTGTGGAAATTACTTTGCTAGGAGGACAAAATGTCAGCCTAAAACAAAGACTATTGGTCAATAACTTTTGACTTCAAAATGTGGGAGAAATTGTATATTAGGGGCTTAGTGCTATGAAAAATAAGAAAGGTTCTGACAGGTAGCAGAGGCGGCAAAGCTGGGCTAAGACATTTCTCTGCCAGATGTGTTTTCTCATCATGCCAGGGGTTGCATTTCCAAGGTGGAAATAAAATCTTCTTTCTACAGCAGCCAGTTATTTTCTGCTTTATGAAGAAACAAAGGATTTCAGTATCCCTGCTGCCGCTGTGGTTTTCTTTCTTTCTTTCTTTCTTTTATTTTCTAATTTTGAGACAAGGTCTCACTCTTTCACTGGATAGAGTGTTGTAGCCTCAGCCCAGATCACAGCAACCTCAAACTCTTAGGCCCAAGTGATCCTTCTGCCGCGGCCTCCCAGGTAGCTGGGACCACTGTGCCCAGTTAGTGTTTCTATTTTTAACACAGATGGAATCTCAGTCTTCCTCAGGCTGGTCTCCAACTCCTGAGCTCAAGGGATCCTCCCTCCTCAGCCTCCCAGAGTGCTGGGATTCCAGGGCTGAGCTGCGATTCCAGACTATTGCAGCTGTCTTATACCACCCTAAAAAATACTTCCCTGACATGGCGGGGAACAAGGATAAAATAAGAGAGAATGGGAAATTGATCCAGGATTCATTTCTGGTGAATTGAGAATCATCTTTCCCTTAAATTTAGGTTCTGTTTGTCCAGGCGCAGGTCTCCTAGACCCTGTTCACAATCACTGCTCTTCAACCCCTGTGCCTTTCAACCCAGATAGTTTGTCCTGGAAGTGTCCATCAAGCCAGCTGGATGCAGACCATGCTCCCTCTGGATGTGACCAGAGGCCCCCCTTCTCCGTCCAGTTCTCGGCAGACTGTTAGGTCACAAGTGTTTTAGGCCACAGCAGCCAGGACACCCAACATGGTGGGTGCCCTGTCCCGTACACAGACACATGACCACGTGATCCCAATGGTCCAGCTCCATCTGTTTTCAGGTTTGGAAACCGAGTCCCTGGTGCATAAGGACAGGCCAGCAATGCTGTGCAGAGGTGGGGTGAGCTCCCCGCTAGGATCTCCCCATCCAGTGTCATTCCCCTGTGAGTCTCCAGAAGCTGAGCCAGGCTGTCCAGTTCTCCAGCACTGCAGGGCCCACTCTCCTCACGAGCTGACCCACCTGCCCACCTGAAGCCTGCAGGGCATCATAGGAGGTGGTGCCACTCCCAGCACACAGGTGGCCAAAGCCACTTCCCCATCTCCCTGGGCTCCCATCTGACTGACCCATGGGACTGAGCTCCTCCTCCCTCACAGCATCGGACACCTCCCTCTTCAGTCACCAGCTGGCACCTTCACTGGCAGCCCCTGCTCTGCCTGCAGGGAAACAGGCTGCTGTTCTGTGGAGTGGACATTGATTAACTTCCTAATGTTTGTGGAACTTTACACTCTATCCATGACAGCTAAATGAGATATTTAGAATAAGTTGACATAAAACTTAAGAATTACTGACTTTAAGATGAACTCACCATTAAAAACAAAAGTCACATGCCCCCAAACAGATGGCACTTGTAATGAAACATCCAGTGCGTTTTACTGACCTGTGCCTCTGGACCTGCAAACTGGACACGAATGAGGCTGGCGCTAGGGAGGATGTGTAGTGCATTTCATCGCTGTGTGCCACTGGAGCTTCAAACTGGACATGATGAGGCCAGTGCTGGGGAGGATGTGTACTTACCTGGGAAAAATACTACAGCTCTGATAGCCATATCTCCAAATTCTGAAAAATACACTCTTTAGGTTTTGATTGTTAAGCAAAAACCAGTTCACTTGACACCCAGATTATACCACTGTAAGGCTTCCTGGAGAAATGGCTGACTCTGGGTCTGGGGTCAGGTGTGGGAAGGTGAGTCCAGGCCATCACACAAGCAGAGAAGGGTGTCATGTAGGACTGTGCACGTCACACGTGCACCAACTTGGAGGTGCTCTGTGGCCACACGAGCAGTTACAGCATCTGGGGCGCTGGCTCTCAGCCTCACCTGACCCACTCAGTCCCATCACCTCCTCCAGGGCATCTGCTCACCACACACATCTGATTCAGTCCCTCTGTGCTCCTGGGGCACCTGCGTCTCCTCTGATCCCACCCTGGCCTCCCTGAACTGTGATGGTTGGTTATGTCTTTTCCCTCTAGCCTTAAACCATAGCTGGGCAGGAGCAGAAACTGTTTCTTACCTGTCACTGATTGCCCAGTTCCCAAAATAGTGTGTTATGTGAGCTATGTAAACTTATCAACCTTGGCTTTGAACACGGGCCTCCATGACATGGAGATAGAGTTATAGCTGCAGAATAAATGGAGGACTTTCAGCCCCTCTTATTAAGAATGTGTTCAGTGTAGTCCATGACCACATTAGCTTGCCAAGCAGGTGGCAGTGACAGTCACTGTGCTAATGGGGCCCTTCCTATTCACTAGAAAAGAAGATGTGGTGATTTCTCTCTAAATGTAGAATATAAATCTCTTAACACAATAACTAAGAAAATGACATGAAGGCTATGTTTACCAGTTGGATGAGAGTATTTCCAATTGTATATAGCAACAGCATTCTGTACCCCCACGATAGCATTAATGTACACAGATATGATTTAATAAAAAAAAAAAAAATTGGGATTTCTGGGATCGTCTTCTGTGTGACCCTCAGAGGGCTGTGGGGTGCCTGGGTGGGGATCCTGGGCACTCCAGCACACAGCCACACACTACCAGGAGTATCTTCCCTGCCTGTCACGGTTTTGGTGGTACGTGTGACTTCTGCAAATGTGTGGCGTGATGAGCCACCTGCACCATGTACGTCCATCGTGGTTGTCAATAAGCTTTAGCCAGAGCCATTAAAAAGGAGAAAGTCAGAGAGCTTTTGCTGAAAAGGAAAATACGAAAGAAAAACAAGCCTGAGTGGCCTTAATGATGTAAAAACCCTCTCACTGCTGAGCCCTTGGACGGAGTCTGGGAGAAGGCGCCAAGCTGGGGTAGGCGGAGACCACGGTTCGGTTTGAGCCTGGAACCAGAGATTTAGTGGTTGAAAACATCACTAAACAGGCAATTTCAGTTTTGTTGCCCCCAAACCCAAGCATCTGAAGTCTGTTATGCAGACCCAGCCACAATTATTAACTCCATCTTCAGATATATATATTTTTAAAGCAAAATGTGTTTAAGCCTCTCTCAAGGGGATTTATGTTCAAACCTTGTATCACTTGGAGCTCTCCTCTGAACTTCCCTGAGCTCTCCACGTTGTGTTCATTTTCCCCTCGTTCCATTTATATCTGTCAAACTCAGCTCCGTCCTAAGTCGTTGTGACAGTAAAAAACGGAAAGAAAAGCCCTTCAAGATTCAGAGCGTCAGAGCCCGAGTCTCTCAGGTTATATCTTCAAGAGCTCGTAGCAGGGCAATCTTCGTGTTAAACAGCCAGAAGTGTGACATTTAAGTGGGGACAGATGCCTAAGTTTATGATATAATAAATGCCTGGCTGTCCTGCCCCAAATCTGCTGTGCGCACAAGTAGTATTCGAGGTCAATTTTCAAAATGATCCCTACTTTTTCCGCGACAATGTATCATTTTACCCATGACCCTAACAAAAGCAGTTAGCTGCCCTCACATCACACAGATCCCAGAGGCAAAGGGAATGATTTCATGCATAATATAAACAGCCATTTAGAAAATAAAATCAAATCAAGTAAAACCACGATGAAGAAACAGGCACGACTGGGGACTAACAATTTCCATCCATGGAAATATTTTTCTAATCTAGCATAAGTCACGAATGGTGACACCAGAAATCAATGCATGAGCCGTAACAACCAACAAAGAGATAATTCACTCTCAGAGCTCCTGGTTCCACACCCCATAATCTGTGTTTGCAAGGAAAGATTTGTGTGAGAAAATGATGGCAGGTACAATGAGCTTAGGAAGTGAGAACCAACCACTCCTGGAGGGAAGGCCAGTCTTCCTGCCCGGAGCCACGGGGGTGCATAGATGACCCTAAGGTGGCAGATGAAGGAGGTGTCCTGGCCTTGGCCTTTTAACTACACAGTGAATTGATGACTGGTCTGTAAAGTCAGGAGCCAGATAAATCATGTAAGAAAGCAAAACAACAATGAAAGGGTGAGAAGGTGAGAATTAAAATGCAGAAAATTAGACCACACGTAAAATAAAACATCTTTATATTGGCATTATGCTTTGCTTTCAAGAACTTACAGTCTGAATACGCTGTCCTTCCTCTGGCACCGTATAGAATAAAGTCTGCAGATGCTAAGGGAACAACCAGCTGCAAAGTGGGCATTAAGCACAGTGATTCTGATATTAAAATTATTCCTTGTAACTACATTGTTGTTTAAAAAATACAATTACACTCAGTTACTGAGCTTCAGACCCACCAGGGTGACTTGCTGTGTGGGCTATACTCACGCTGTCTATCCCTTCCTCACAGAGACCAGTGTTCTCTTGTTTACAGTTCTATGAAATTGAAATTTATCATTCTTTATACTCTTAATCAAGGTAATTTATTGCTCATTTCTAGAACAAAATACTAGCTGAAGGGAAGGGAAGGGAGCAGGTAATGTGTGAAAGGACCCTTCAGTGGACATCACCGTCGTATCTGTGCTGGGGCACACCTGCTGGCCCCGCCTGGTTCCCAGGGGCAGAGACGCTTGCTGACTTCTCTTAGCAACAAGGCTTGGAAAACAAGATGCTTTCCTGTGATGATTCCTATAACAGCTTCACGTTACTCCACAGAAACAATGACAAACAATGCCATCTCAAACATAATCACAGAAACAGGCCATTTGCTATCAATATAAAGTAAAAATAAAAGGTTTAAACAATGGAAAATGTAAGCTTCCCACATTCCCAACATACAAGGATGTTAGCCCTTTGGAAAGTGACCTCCCTTCAAACAGCCTAATACAAGAAACCCAATAATGACGATCCCCAGGCTCACGTGGGTTCAGAAATCTACACCAAACAGTTTGTCAGAAGGATTTGCTTCGCTTTGTTTTGACATCACACTGTTTCCTGCTAGCAAGTGCATAAACCTTTTTTTTTTCTTCTTTTTACCTGGTTGCTACCAATCCAAAGTATTGGTAAGGAAGAGAAATGAGATCTCTGTGTTCTTAAAGAGCTTCTCCTTCAGGCTGTGCGGTGGAGATGAAAAGGGGCCTCTGTGTGTGGAGAGAGGGTTTTAGGTGGTGGTACAGCAGCATGGTGAGAACATGCCTGCACGAGACAGTCAGGAGGAGGAGGAGGAGGCCCACCTGACACACAGGGGGATCAGCTGGGGGCCCAGTGGCATCAGAAGATAAGCTTTGTTATCAGAGATGAGCAGTATCATCAGAAGAGGAGCACCCACCAGAGGGTGAGGAGCACCACCAGAGGAGGAGGAGCACCAACAGAGGGTGAGGAGCATCACCAGAGGGTGAGGAGCATCATCAGAGGACAAGGAGCACAGAGGACGAGGAGCACCACCAGAGGATGAGGAGCACCACCAGAGGACGAGGAGCACCACCAGAGGGTGAGGAGCACCACCAGAGGATGAGGAGCACCACCAGAGGGCGAGGAGCACCACCAGAGGACGAGGAGCATCACCAGAGGGTGAGGAGCACCACCAGAGGAGGAGGAGCACCACCTGAGGAGGAGGAGCACCACCAGAGGGTGAGGAGCACCACCAGAGGGTGAGGAGCATCATCAGAGGGTGAGGAGCACCACCAGAGGACGAGGAGCACCACCAGAGGACGAGGAGCACCACAAGAGGATGAGGAGCACCACCAGAGGACGAGGAGCACCACCAGAGGACGAGGAGCACCACCAGAGGACGAGGAGCACCACCAGAGGACGAGGAGCATCACCAGAGGACGAGGAGCACCACCAGAGGACGAGGAGCACCACCAGTGGGTGAGGAGCACCACCAGAGGACGAG
>CAUYQV010033869.1:0-14747 GCA_963574575.1 Galagoides demidoff | reverse complement strand
GTAGAATATGAACGTTTTAACACAATAACTAAGAAAATGACATGAAGGCTATGTTAACCAGTTTGATGGAAGTGTTTCGGATTGTGTGTGAAAACCCCACACTGTACCCCAGAAGTGCATTAATGTACATAGTTACCATTCAATAAAAAAAAAGAAATGATGTAAACTGTACCTTGAATTTAATTTGTGCAAGCTTTGTTGTAATTTTTTTAATGATTATAGGACTATTGCTTTTTAAATAAAATGATTCCAGAATTTTAAATAAAAGACATTTATATTCTACACCTGGTAAATTTCACATGTACCCTTGTAAGATGCACTGTATGTGTTGTCCCACAAATTGCTCTCCCTTCACCCACCCTCCTCCCTCCCCTCCCACTCCACTTTCCTCTTCTTCCTGGGCTGTAATTGAGTTTTAGCTTTCATGAGAAACCTGTATGTGGGTTTCATAGTAAGACCGATTACGTTGGATACTTTTTCTTCCATTCTTTAGATACTTTGCTAAGAAGAATATGTTCTAGCTCCATTTATGTAAAAATGGGAGAAGAAAAGTCTCCATCTTTCTTTTAAGGCTGCATAATATACCATGGTGTACATATAACACAATTAATTTATCCATTCATGGGTCACTGGGCACTTGGGCTTCTTCCATGACTTAGCAATTGTGAATTGGGCTACAATAAACATTCTGGTACATACATCTTTGTTATAATGTGATTTTTGGTTTTCTGGATATATAACTAATAGAGGAATTATAGGATCGAATGGCGGGTCTATTTTTAGATCTCCAAGTATTCTGCGAACATCTTTCCAAAAGGAACGTATTAGTTTGAATTCCCACCAACAGTGTAGAAGTGTTCCCTTTTCTCCATGTCCATGCCAACATCTCTGATTTGGGGATTTTGTGATGTGGGCTAATCTTTCTGGAGTTACATGATATCTCAAAGTAGTTTTGATTTACATTTCTCTGATGATTAAGGATGATCAGCAATTTTTCATGTGTCTGTAGGCCATGCACCTATCTTCTTCAGAGAAGTTTCTCTTCAAGTCTCTTGCCCACCCTGATATGGGATAACTTGTTCTTTTCTTATTAATATGTTTGAGTTCACTGTGAATTCTGGTTATAAATTCTTTGTCGGAACTCCTAATTTCCCCTCTAACAGAAAACTGTTACAATGACTAAGCAAATGACATGAAATTTATGTTATCCAGCTTGATGAAAGTATTTCAAATTGTATATGAAAACAGTACAATGTACCCCGTGTTTGCATTAATGTATACAGCTATCACTTAATAAAAAAAAGTTAAAAAAATAAATAAATTCTTTCTCAGAGACATAACCTGCAAATATCTTCTCCCATTCTGAGGGATGCCTACTTGCTTTATGTACTGTGTTCTAGGCTGTGCAGAAGCTTTTTAGTTTGATCAGGTCCCAGAAGGAAATCACCAAATTTCTGAAACAAAATGATAACAAAGACACAAATTGTCAAAACTTGTGAGATATTGCAAAGGCAGTCCTAAGAGGGAAATTTATAGCATTGGAAGCCTTTATCAAGAAAACAGAAAGAGAGGAAGCCAACAACTTAATACACAGCAGAAGCAAAGAAATAACCAAAATTAGGGCAGAGCTAAATGAAATTGAAAACAAAAGAATCATTCAGAAGATAAACGAAACAAAAAGTTGGTTTTTTGAAAAGATTAACAAAATTGATAAACCTTTGGCCAACTGCCAGGAACCAGCCTAGCCAAGTTATTAGGAAAACCCAGTAGTAGACCAGCATGGGATAGAAAAAAGAGACACAGAAAATACCAGGATCAGGAGGATCTTTCCTCAATAGGAAAAGGCAACCTCAGCTTTATTGCACAGCTTTTATATACAGTAGCTTGAAGGCATAATTTTGTCATAATTGCATAACTTGATTAAAAGCAACCTAAAAGCAGAATAGCATTCTCAGCAGTCTGGGATGACCAAAAGGGCATGTCTCTATTCTAGTCTGGTTCAAGAACCAGCTATAACAGAAAACAACTGGGGCCAGATTGCATTCGGTCTTTGACTCAGATGCAGTTCCTCAAAACTGGGGGACCTAGCCTCCCAGGAGGTCAGCTCCCAACAGTTCCTCCTCTTTTTCTTTCTAAGTGCATGCGTTGAAGATTGGCCTTTAATTCTTGGACTTCTGTGAAGGCTCTCCAGATGGCTGCCGGAAATATACACAACAAAATCAGAACCATTATTCCTAATCCAATAAGGGCATATATCACATAAGTGAAAGATGTTGCTGATACAAAGTTAGTAAGAAACTGCTTTATAGCTGTGGCCACCTCTTTTGGCAATAACATCTATAAATGGGCATTTTGAATAGACTGGATAAGTGAATGCAGAGCAGCAATATCTACTGAAAAGTTATTAGAAGTCCAAATGCCCTGCAAGTAGCACTGGACATGATTACAACTCCACTCAGTAGCATTATATTTATAAGCAGTAACACAAATCCATTCAAACTCTGCATGAAAGCATCTAGGAAGACGGGCCTTAAGGGCTTCAACTTGTTGTCCTAAAAGTGGGACTACCTCTTCAAGGGCATTAAGTTTTTCCTCAATTTTATGATCGATCTTTTCCTGAATGCCCAAAGAAGTTGAAACATTTTTATAAAGAGTATTTACATAATGAGCAGTCTGTATGGATTGAGTAAGAGCTACCAAAGCAGTAGCACCTGTGGCTACAGTAGTTACAAGGGCAATAATTCTAGCAACTAATATGCCTAAAAAATGCTTAGAGCATTTAAGGTGCTCAACTAATAACTGCAAAACTTAATACCCAGGATCAGCATACCAAGTGCCATTCACAGGTACTGGAATCATTAAAAAGTGGGTTGCTGCAGCAAGACAATATCTTGGTTCTTCTGGGTGCCAGGAAAGACAATTAGTTAAGTTACAATTAGTGCAAGTAACAACATATTTATACTCTGTAGCCACAGAGCCTTTCTCTGGAAAAATGTGAGGCTTCATGATAATGTTTAAAGGACCTGTTTAAAAAACATAAGGTTGTTTTACACATGCCTTGAGATACAAGGTTTGCTAATGAGCCTTTTTCTCCATAGTAGGATGTGTGAAGGTTATTGGATCAGTGGCAGCAGCAGCTCGCCAAAGGCCTGTTTGCAATTGATCTCCAAGGGTAGACAAAGTTGTTATAGTCCAGTACCGGGTGGCCCCTCATGATTAGAGGAGTTGCCCCACCACAACAAAGAAGGGGATCTGGCTTTATTCACAACAGCATAAAAGGGACAGGAGCAATCATACACAGAAAAAGAAGTGCCAAAAATTTTGTGGCAGGGGTATAAGAACAAGCTCTCCATGGGGGGGAAGTCATCAAAAAATGTTTATGCCCTAATAAAGGGCAGAGAGATAAAGAGGCTGAAGGAGATACCCTCACTGTGATGGCTTGTAGCTGTGAAAACCCGTAAAAAGTCATGTTCCACTCAGAAAAAGGCAGTATCAGATTGGAGATGAAAGGAGTGCACACATTACTATACGGCCTAAAATCTTGTGTAGTTCTATGGCTAGCTGTACACAGTCTGTGTGATTCACCCAATGAGTCATACACAGAGGAACTGGTTCAGAGGACCCGTATAATTATAGAGGGTCCATTGAGTAACAGTGGGTTCCCTACTAGGGGGTCCAAACAAAGGGGTGTTACTGACAAAGACTGGCACATTAGTATCATACCAGGCAACAGGGTGAAGAAGAGGGGAATCAGGGAAGTAAGCCCAATAGGGTTCCCCTCCCACCAGGCCAACCTGCAATGTTAGCAGTGGTATCTTAGCCACAGAAAGGTGATCAGGCATGGACACTGTTCCCTGCCTTTGGAGTAGGTCCTCTGCCTGAGAGGTCAGCCACTTCACTTGTCCCCACGTTGGTAGCTGGGCTGACCAGGTTCTCTGAGATAGTCCAGAGGGTCCCTTTGCTTCACGATCTCAGGAGGGGGAGTGCGATTCTCCAGCTTCATTTTCTTGAGAGAGGGAATCAGGTCGCCCCAAGGGAACCTCTGCTGCCTTGATGAGCCTCTCGGGAAGCCAGCAGGGTTCATCCAAGGTCTCTGGAAAAACACAAGCATGCCCTCATCTCCAAATGAGCACTGGGTCGGGGCCAAACCACTGTCCTATGAGGGGATCCTTCCACTTAACAAAGGGGAAGGGTCTAGAACACGAATGCCATAAGTGATCTGCAGCCAACCGGCCTTCTTGATCTAATGAAAGAAAATTAAGGATGAAAAGGGCATGAGAAAGATAATTCTGAGGTATCAGGGGATATAACTGCCCCTGCTTTATTTTTTCCAGTTGGAGCTTTAGGCATGCATGAGACCATTCCACAATGCCTTGACCCTGAGGATTATAAGAAATGCCAAAATAATGGTGGTTAGAAAACTGTGCCATAAATAAATCAAGGGTTTTTGATGTATAGGCAGGTGTGTTGTCTGTTTTGATAACTTTGGAAACTCCAAGAACAGAAAAACATTGCAAAAGGTGTGCTTTAACATCCTTGATAGCTTCTCCAGAAAGGGCAGAAGCCACAAGAAACCCAGAATAAGTATCCACACAGACATACACATAAGCAAGTTTACCAAAAGGAGAAAAATATGTGACATCCATTTGCCCAGGTAAGAGGCCTTGAGGATTAACCCCATAATGGGGTGGTAGAACCTGAGGTAAGCAATAAGAACATTGCTTCACAATCTGTCAGGCTGTTTCTTGTAAAATGCCAAACTGCAGATGCAGGGTATGTGCATTTTGATGATTAATAGCATGAGAAGCTTGGGCCTTATCAGTCATAGACAACATAAGTTAGCCCACATGACAGAGAGAATCAGATAGGGCATTGCCTTCAGCAAAGCAGCATGACCATGAAAGTGACCAACATAATAGGGGGCAGACTAAGCACATAAAGTCTCCTGAACCTGTAACAAAAGTGCTTGAAGAGCTGAATCCACTGAGCGGCCAATGGTGGCTTCCTCTAAAACCTGCAAACAGCAAAAAACCCAATTTCTATTAGTATAAAGATTTAAAGGACAGAGAAATGTTTGAAAAGCTAGGTGTGCTACAACTAGTTCAACTCTTTGGGCAGAAGAAAGTGAAGTATGACATTTAAAAGTTTGACCATTTAATACTAACGCAGCATAGCCAGAAGAGGAACCGTTAGTAAAGGCAAGATCTGCATAAGGAAGTGGGACAGCAGAACTAAGGTAAGGAAAAATCAAAGTGTGATGGTATAAAAATGAATGTAACTAAGATCCAGAGTAATGATAAGTAATCTGATCTGTAAAATTGGCAAAAGCAAATTGCCAGGGAGTATTAAACTTCCACAATTGACTGACTTGTGCTGCAGTGTAAGGAACTATAATAAAACGAGGGTCAATCCCACACAGTTGTCGTGCACATGTATGGGTAGCTGTGATGAGTTGAGCTACTAATTCAAAATAAGGGAATAGTGGAGGGCATCGAGACTATGGCAAATGCAACCATTCAATAGGGGCTTTCTGCCAAAAGACACCAGTGGGAAATGAAAAAGTGTCCAAAACTATAAATGTTAAAGGAGAAGCATAATCTATTCGAGTAACCTGAGCCTATTTTAACACCTGCTCCACCAACATTAGGACGACATGCACTGAAAAGATGAGAGAATGGGGAGAAGTGGAAGAAGGACCCCCCTGTAAAATGACAAATAAAAGAAGTAATTCATGAGTTGTGATATGGAGCGAGGAGTGCAGCCAGTTAATGTCACCTAAAAGTTTTTGAAAATCATTCAAACTCTGTAAACAGAAGGTAACTGACACAAGGCACTGAGGCTGCACAGTACTTTGGAAAACTTTCATGCCCAAGTAATCCAAGGGATAAGTCTGTTGAATTTTTTCAGGGGCTACAACCAAATTGCGCTCAGCAAAATGTCAAGTTAAATGACTCAGCATTTTATCTAAAAACGTCTCGGGAAGGATAAGACAAAAGAATGTCATCCACATAATGAATACAGTAAACCTGTGGATACTGCTGTCGGAGGGGGGAAGGAATTTGAGCTACAAATTTCTGACAAAGAGTGGGACTGTTAGCCATTTCCTAAGGCAAAACACGCCACTGAAAATGATGCATAGGCTTTTGAAAATTAACAAATGGGAAGCTAAAAGCAAAATGCCGGCAATGCTGGGACACAAGGGAAACAGTTAAAAAAAAAAAACAATCTTTAAGATCAATTACATAAGCAGGCCAAGAATTAGGTACAACAACAGAAGATGGTAATCCAGGCTGCAACGCTGCCATAATTTCCACAGTAGCGTTAACAGCATGGAGATCTTGCAACAGCCTCCATTTTCCTGATTTTTTCTTAATATCAAAAATTGGGGTGTTCCAAAGGCTATTAGAAGGTTCACTATGACCAAGGTTTAACTACTTTTGTATATAACCCTTGGCTTCCTGAAGCTTTTCTTGAGTCAAATGCCACTGATCTATCCAGACTGGGTCAGATGTTTTCTCTGTAATAGGATACGTAGTCAGGTGGGCAGCCACAATCAGTGTCCTGAAGTAAAATGCTCAAAACTAAGGCCCTTGTGTGGGTGCTGTGGTTGCAGTTGCAAAGGCTGGGTTATTCCCTGAGCATGTTTATCTAACCCTGATAGGGGATTAAAACCCTGTTTCGGCATCAAATTGGATACAGTTTCATTTGGGCTGAAAGCAGTGCTCCCAATTGTTTGAGAACACCCCTCCCCCATAAATTGTGCAGAAGGTGTTCCAGCACAAAAGGTTGAAAAGTACCAGAATTACCTTCGGGGTCAGTCCAAGTAAGAAGGTCAGAACTTTGAAGGGGATTTTGACTCATACCTATTCTCTACAACTGAGTCAGGGACATGGTTAAAGGCCAGACTGAAGGCCAATGTTGCTTTGACATGACTGAAAGATTTGCCCTGGTATTAAGGATACCCAGGAAAGAACAGCCTTGAATAGTAAGTGTGAGCTGGGGGAGTTCCTGAGAAATAGCTCTGATCCAATAGGCATCAGAGGATTCTCAGAACCTCTGTTTCCTCCCTTCTGAACCTGTCCACATTTTTGAAAAGGCACAAGAATAAACTAAGCAATGCATTCTACTGGAATAACAGACACAATCCCACGAGGGGCTGCAACCATAATTTGGATTTCTCCTTCATAATTAGATTAAATGACTCCAGGGAGAACTTGGAGCCCTCACATGGCAGAGCTGCTTGCCTAAGTAGAAGTCCCACGGTCCCCTCAGGAAGGGGACCAAAAATGCCTGTGGGAGTTCTCTGAGGTCAATAAATAGTGGGGCCATGGAACTGAGGTCCAGTCCTATGGAGCCACAGCTTGCTCTAAAAAGGGATTCAATGCCTTTCCAGGGAGTGAGGACTGTTGAGACAGGACTGTCTCCCCCTGGTTGTGGGTAACTGCCCCGATTGTTTGATGGGCCTGGGGAAAGACCCAGACCCAGTTTCCTCAAGTTGACTTAAGACGCCTTCCCTGGGAATCAGTTTTTGATCTGTATTCATTAGCCCAATGAAAGCCTTGCTGACATTTGGGGCACGAAGAAGCGGGTCACACACGTGCAGGCACTGAAGTTCCCTGAGCACGTTGTGGACACTGCTTACTAAAATGACCAGGCTTTCCACGATTGAAACAATTGTTATTTCTTTGGAGCCCAGAGCCATGAGGGGATTTACTGCATTGGCTATTCCCTTGCATCTGCCCATACACCACTCCAATGGGTACCCCTTTCATTCCAGCCACGAACATGGCTACTTGAGTGTAAGACGATCCAACCTCTGCACAGAGGTCAATATATTCTTCCAAAAATCCTCGTTTTTTGTAAGGGCAGATTGCAGCCTGACAGTCAGAATTAGCATTCTAATTCTGATTCTAAAGGCTAACTGGTGGGCAATTAAATTCGCAGCCTTGAAGAGGAATTGCTGGGTCAAAGGGCAGGTCTATATTTAGATCCCTGACTGTTCTCCAAAGTTCCTTCCAAAAGGAACTACTAGCTTGCATTCACACCAACAGTGCAGAAGTGTTCCCTTTTCTCCACATCCATGCCAACATCTGAAGTTTGGGGATTTTGTGATGTGGGCTATTCCTACTGCAGTTAGAAGTTATCTCAGAGTAGTTTTGGTTTGCATTTCTCTGATATTTAATGATGATGAGCATTTTTTCATGTATCTGTAGGCCGTGGGTCTATATTCTTCAGAGAAGCTTCTGTTAGTGTCTCTTGCCTAAAATAAAATGGGATCACTTGGGGTTTTTTAGTAATTAGTTTGAGTTCTCTGTGGATTCTGGTTATTAGACCTTTGTCAGATATATAACTTGCAAAAATTCTCTCCCATTCTGAGGGCTGTCTATTTGCTTTACTTAGTGTGTTCTTGGCAGTGCAGAAGCTTTTTAATTTGGTCAAATCTCAATAATGTATTTTTGATGTTGCTTCAATTGCCTGGGGTGTCCTCCTCATAAAATATTTTTCCCAGGCCAATTTTATCAAGCTTTCCCCCTGCACTCTCTCTAAGAATTTTTATTATTTCATGTCTTAGGTTTAAGTCCTTTAACCAGTGAGAGTCAATTTTTGTTAAAGGAGAAAGGTGTGGTCTAGTTTCAATTTTCTACAGGTCACCAGCAAATTCACCTAGCACCATTTGTTGAATAGCAAATTTTTTCCCCAATTTATATTTTTAATAGGCTTATCAAAAATCAAATTATGATAGATGTCTGGCCTAGGTGTATATCCAAAGGACCAAAAATCATTTGGCAATAAAGATATTTGCACCAGACTATTTATTGCAGCCCAATTCATTATTGCCGAGTCATGGAAGAAGCCCAAGTGCCCATCGACCCATGAATTGTGGATGGAGGGAGGATGATTGGTGGGATCACCTCTATGGTTTATCTTACAAGGGTACAAGCGCATCTTTCTAAAAGTAGAATATAAATGTCTTAATATAATAACTATGAAAATGACATGAAGGTTATGTTAATCAGATTGATGAAAATATTTCAAATTGTATATGAAAACACCACAGCGGTTGCATTAATGTACACAGCTATGATTTAATAAAACAATAATGATAATAATAAATTGTGGTATATGTATACCATGGAATACTATGTAGCAGTAATAAAAAATGAAGACTTATCTCTTTTGTGTTTACATGGATGGAGTTGAAAAATATTCTTCTTAGTAAAGTATCTCAGGAATGGAAAAGAAAATATCCAATTTACTCAGTACTATTGTGAAACCAATCTACAATCACTGACATATGCATTTGAAAAATGAAACACAACTATAGCCTAAGGATGAAGAAGGGAAGGTGAGGAAGAGGAGGAAGAGGGGAAGGGGAGGAAGAGGGGAAGGGGGTGTGTGGGACTATAGAGGAAGGGTTGGTAAGGGACCACACCTATGAAACATATTGCAAGTACAAGTTGGATCTATCAGTTGTATAGCATAAATGTCTTAATCCTGTAATTGTGTAAAAGTGAAGGCTATGTTTCTTAGTAGAATGTAAGCATTCCAATTTGTACAAATAATCAAAACATTGAATCATACAATGGCATAAAAGTCTTTATGATCTATGTATAAATGACTTAATAAATAAAATAAAATAAAATAAAGTCCCAGCCCTGGGGTCAGCAATTACATGCCCCACAGCTTGCAGCAGCCAGACAACAAAATCTTGATAATTTTCATCAGGGCCCTGGTAAATTTTACGGAGCTCCTCTGTTCAGACATGTGAGGGTAGCCTCCTCCAGGCTGCAAGTGCCATAGTGGCAACCTGATGGTATACAAACTGAGGCCAATTAACTTGGGTTGCAGTATCAGAATAATTTCCCATTCCTGTAAGCATATCATAAGACACTCCATTGTTAGCTTGGTGGTTGTGCCGAACCACATCATCAGCTTTATCCATATACTCAGCTTTCCATAAGAGATATTCCCCCACCTGCCACCCAGAAAGACACACCTTGGCAATACTTTTCCAATTATTAGGTGGTAAGGCGTCATCTCCCAGGGTATCTATCATAGCCATGGTAAAACGGGCAGTAGCTCTGTATTGAGAGACTGCTGTCTTTATATCTTTCAAAGTCTTAAAGGGATGGGTTCGTGGTATTGTTCGTTAGAAGATGGATCCATATGAATAGAAAAAGCTTGAAATCCTGACGTATCTTCTCCAGCTTCTCTAGCCAATCTCAAAGCTTGCTGCAATGGAGTAACAGACAGGGAAGATGGAAGGGAGTCCCCGAAGAAGCATGGCAAAGGGGAAATTGCTTGAGGGGAAGGAGCTGGAGCAGAGGGATAAAAACCTGCAGAAGTCAGGGGAACAAGTGCTGCAGGAGCCAGGGGAGCAGACAGAACAATGGGAGCTGTAGAGGGAGGGAACATGGAGCAATCCCACTCCTTTTTCTTAAAGACAGCCTGTAAGGTTGCGAAAGTTTTAATCAAATCTTTGGTTGTCATTCTTTCAAAATCATCCCTATAATTTTCTTCCCCAAGGGGTTTTTCTTTGTCCTTCCCCAATATGAAATGGCCTCTCTCTCTGGCTGTTGCATTTCCTCTAGAGACAGAGGATCTTCCTTAGATAAAAAGTCAGAGGCATCCCAATCATCAAGAGCAGGAACAGAGGGAGTGCGCTGGAGGGTACTTATGTGCCCAAGCTCATGTTTCAGGTTGAGGCAATCCTTGACCAAATTATAGATAGTAGAAGTTTCAATGAGAATCCCATCAGGGCCTCAAGCAATGTAATAAGCTATCAAATGGGACCCAACTTTAGCCCAAGTATGTTTATTGACAGTTCCCTCCTCTGGGAACCTAGGGCATACGTCCTGCACAAGCTGAAGAAAACACTGGAATTGATGAGTCTGCACCCGGGCTCCGCAAGCTGTGAGCATAGACTTTAACACTTGCACATACAAATCATGGTCCTTTGACCCAGACTGTCCCATGCTTTACTCCTGATGAACAGTATACCCTCTCAATTACCTAAATTTACAGAAGTATATGATGTACTTCACGTTAAGGACTCACCTATGAGTCAACCATAGTGCTGCAAAACAACTCTCCCAGGGTGTCCCATGGGGTAAGTATTCCTTGAACCAGCCTAGCCAAGTTATTAGGAAAACCTGGGAGTGGACCAGTGCAGGATAGAAAAAAGAGACACAGAAAATACCAGGATCAGGAGGACCTTTCCTCAATAGGAAAAGGCAACCTCAGCTTTATTGTACAGTTTTATACAGCTTTATTGCTCAGCTTTATATATAGTAGCTTGAAAGATTTTGTCATAATTGTATAACTTGATTAAAAGCAGCCTAAAAGCAGAATAGCATTCTCAGCACTCTGGGATGACCAAAAGGGCATGTCTCCATTCTAATCTGGTTCAAGAACCAGCCATAACAGAAAACAACTGGGGCCAGATTGCATTCAGTCTTTGACTCAGATGCAGTTCCTCAAAACTGGGGGACCTAGCCTCCCAGGAGGTCAGCTCCCAACATCCAAACTAACCAGAAATAGAAAAGTAAAATCTCTAATATTGTCTGTCAGAAATGATAAAAGAGAAATAACAACAGACACTTCAGAAATTCAAAAAATTCTCAATGATTACTACAAAAATCTCTATTCCCAGAAATATGAAAATCTGAAGGAAATGGACCAATACCTAAAAGCATGCCACCTTCCTAGACTCAACCAGAAAGAATTAGAAAACTTGAATAGACCTATATCAACCACTGAAGTAGCACCAACAATATGAAATCCACCTAAAAAGAAAAGTCTAGGACCAGATGACTTCACATCTGAATTCTATCAAACCTTTCAAGAGGAAGGTTTGTACCCATATTATACAAAGTTTTCCAAAGCATAGAAAAAGAATGAATACTTCCCAACACATTCTATGAAGCAAATATCAGCCTGACCCCCAAACCAGGAATGGATCCAACAAAGAAAAAAATTGTATACCAATATCATTAATGAATATCAATGCAAAAATATTCAATAAGATCTTAGCAAACAGAATTCAACAACACATCAAAAACATTATACACCATAATCAAGTTGGTTTTATTCCAGGATTATGGGTTTTGTTCAACATACACAAATCCATAAATATAATACATAACATCAATAAAATAAAAACAAAGACCATATGATTCTCTCAAGTGATGCAGAAAAAGCCTTTGATAATATCCAGCATCCTTTCACGATCAGAATTGTTAAGAAAATAGGCATAGAAGGGACATAAAAAAATAAATAAAAGTGGTTCAACTCTGGAATTTAGGTTGTGTTCTCAGTATCCAAGAATTTTTGTCTCATAATGATCTATTCATTTTGTGTTTTGCCATCAGATAATAGATCTCTAACTTTGAATCACTATCCTTTCTGCCAATGTCTTCTGAACCTATGCATTTTACTGGTAATACACCTGCCTGAGGTCTATACTCAGGACATAATTGATCCAATTCTTCCAACTATACATTTCTTTACTTCATATCTTCTACACTGCTGGCTTTATCTATTCTCAATGTTGTTAATATTCCCCTTTGGTTTTTGACTGTCTTACACTTCCCAAACATATTCCAGTTGTAGGACCAAGCATTATTAATACAATCCAATTCAAGGAGTTGCCACCAGGTAGATGGCAGCAGCAACACAATTAAGTGAAGTTAATGCAGGTTTGGCTATTTTGTCAAGTATATGTGAGAGAGAGAGACTATAGGACACATACCTGAGATGGTAGTATTTTAAAATATATTTTATACATTATCACAAAAATATTAATGTATAAATTATATCTAATATTTTGCATTCACTGAAGAAAATCGTCTGAATGCAAGTACTTCATAGTGTTGGAAATGCAGAAAACTGACCTCAAAAAAATAGATCAGCTAAAAAAATAAGGTAAAATACAGGTTGTCCATATAGTTCATGTGAAACTTAAAATAGTGAACTATTCTAAGACACCCACCAACTATACATCCACCCTGTATATGATTTTAAAAACTTATTCTATACTAGACAAGTTCACCTACATGGTACACAATTCATGAGAAGTCACTGTTTCAAGAAAATATAATAATGAAATTGTAATTCCATTATTGATTAATTCTAACACAGAGGGCTATATTTAAAAAGTAAAGCTTATTTAAAATAATAAAAAAAAGAAAGATAGTGGAGCAGGACTCTCTAGCAATTATTATCCTGAAGAAACATCAATTTGAGCAACTATTCACATGTGAAAATGGTTTTACAAGAGCTAAGAAAACTAGACGGAGCAAGATGGCGAAGGGGATGCATCCCTGAGTCAACTCTCCTGGTGGTTTCAGGTGAGAGTGGGGTGACTGGATCCTTCCTGCGTGGAGTGCTGGCATGGACAAGCAGCGCAGGGTGTGCAGGAAGGAGGTGAATTGCTGGCTTGAAAGTGTAGCCCAGAATTATGGTGTCTGCCAGGGCAGCAGCTGAAATGGCACCAGGTGCAACCTGTGGCATCTGCGACCTGTGGTGCCAGGTCCGCGCTGGCACCCTGAGAGCAGAAACCAATCCCTCCCCCACAAAGGGCTCCTGTGCCCAATTCGTGCGGAGTTTGTGTGTTTTGCTGAGAGTGTGGTGAGGAGTGAATTCCAAAATGGAATTTAGCAGCCAGAAACAGGTGACATTTGGACCCGATTGGGGGCATCAGGGATCCAGGCATTCGGACAGAAACTTGAGGGGAAGGGACTCTGCTTAGGAACGGATCCATCCTGTAATTTTGGAAGTCTGTGTGGAGCTGCACGGACGCGGCACCCTGCAGGGAAAATCGGTTCCCTTCCTACAAACACTGAAAAATCTTTTGAGCACACCGTGGTGGTGGTGGCAGCCATGGCTCCTACCCCAGAAATAAACTGAACATGGAGTGGTCAAGGGAAGCCCAGCTCTTTTCCCTCGGACCACAAGGGTTTTCTATTCCAGGGGAAACTAGGATTTGAGTGAAAGTCTGGCAAAGTGTGGACTTGTGTGCCAAGTTTGGAGAACAGATGGGAGTGGGTGGCCAGTCAGGAAGCAGATGTAATGTAAAACTCCAAAAATGGTGTCTCCATAACACCTGTCCCAGAAGTGCGGAGAACTCAATCTGACCTGCAGCCAGCCAGCCAGCATCTGAAGCTAATCCAAGACACCCAACACTTTGCAGGAACTGTTGTATTGTAGGGAGAATCTGTGCAACCTGCCAGGAAAGATTCCCTTTTTTTTTTTCTTTTCTTTTCTTTGTTTTTTTTTTTTTTTTTTTCTCTTTTTGGATTTAGCAAAAGGATCATTCACAGCGCCACCTGCTGTCTAGAAAGTATACTGCAGCATAATTATATTTCCTTTAAAATGGAACCCCACCGCATCTATAAAGGGGCTTGTTTGTATATGTTCAAAAAAACAGTAATTTTGTTAGCGGTGCCCTCCTTTTCCTTTTTTTATTTTTTATTTTTTATTATATATATATATTTTTTTCTTTCTTCTCTGTTTCTTTTGCTATTTTTTGTATCATTTTATTTTTTTTATTAATTGATATCTGTATACATTAATGCAAACATGGGGTACATTGTGCTGTTTCCATGTACAATTTGAAACACTTTCATCAAGCTGGTTAACATAAATTTCATGTCATTTGCTTAATCATTGTATCAAAACATTTATATTCTAGTTCTAGAAAAGTTCACTTGTACCCTTGTTAGACAGATATATAGGTGATCTTTCCG
>CAUYQV010033866.1:0-45797 GCA_963574575.1 Galagoides demidoff | reverse complement strand
TACTTGTAAGAAACTGAGGCAGAATCCCATGTGGCAAGGTTATTTGCAGGCCGAACATGACCAAAGCTTTGGCTGGAATAGTGTTTCCAGACTGTGTTAAGGAATTAAGGTTGACTTTATAAGGTCAATGAGAAAGCCCTTTGGAAAACTGGCCAGATACCCATCAGTAACCTTTCCTGATCTGTGGTAAGTGATGAAGGTCGCTTGCTGATGGGTCTGGGAATGGTAATGTGCTATGGGACCTCAAGAGAAGAGGAATTTACCCAATGCATATAGGTATCTAATGGCACAGATGAAACCTGGGCTCATGAAAGGCCTTTGAGAAGTCCAGCCTGAGAATTCCTTACAAAAGGCTCCAGCAGAAACCCCCTGACTTAAGGCCTATATGGGAGCAGAGGTTTGCACACAAATTTCTGTATGCCCAAGAAGTTTCTCTATGCTTTGCTTAAAGATTCGAAGTAACTGCCTCCAAATGGCATGGTCAGTATAACAGACATTCCAATCATTTTTTTTCCCCCATAGCCTCAGGCTTCATCAGATAAGAACAAAGAAAGTAATAACTGACAACGTGTTCTTTATTAAGTTATGTTAAACTGGGTTATGTTGAAAGGGTTATGCTTAAAGGTGTATGTTGGGTGTATTATCAGATTACCAGGGAGGAGCCACTTACAGGGTCGGTGGTCATAAGATGTTTAAATGGATTGATGAAGTCATTGATGTCCAATGCACATGTGCAGAGGGATTGTAACGAATGTTAATGAGATCACTGCTGTATAGTGCGCATGCCTATATAAACCAACAGCAAATAAAGAAGGCTTGCCATTTTGCCTGAGTGAGCAGATGGTCACCTTTATTTAAAAAGCAATTTCAATAAGTGTGGTTATTCTTTGCGACATCGCTTTTCCGTGAGACCCTATGGCAACACCAAGTATTTATTCACAAATTTCTTTGGGGATGCCACTGTAGACAAAAAGGATAAAACTCCCTTCCATTATATAACTTGCATTCTATTGAGCAAAAAAACAATAAAAATAAATACATAACATTTAAGTATTATAGTAATAAATGCAGAAGAGGGGAAAATAAGGCAGGATAAGACAATATAAAATATTTGGTAGAAGAAGTAAACTTTTAGACAGAGTTGCTCAGGAGGGCTTTTTCAAGAAGGCACCATTTGAATTAGGGCCTAAAGAAAGTGGGAAAGCTTGCCAAATGGATTTTTTGGAGAAATTCTAAAGAGAGTAAGGAAGTCCTGGAAGCGAGAACAGTGGCTAGAATAAACAGAACCAAGAGGAGAGGAGTTAGGAGGGGAGAGTGAAGAGTTAACAAAGGGCCCAATGGGTCACTGTGAGGACAGTTGAAGGCTCTAGAGCATTGACCTTCTGATCCATGTGTTGTGGCACACTGGGTTTTTAAAGACCATTAATTAAATTATTTTCAAAAGAAGTTCAAAGCATAGTAAGTACATTCTTTTTTTCTCTCATTTTTTATCAACATAATTTAAGTGTACTGAGGAAGTTAGCTATGCTGTGAGATAAAAAATGGCAGATCCTGTGGCTCAGTGAGTAGGGTGCCGGCCCCACATACCTAGGGTAGAGGGTTTGAACCTGGCCCTGGCCAAACTGCAACAACAACAACAAACAAAATAGCCAGGTGTTGTGGGGAGTGCCTGTAGGTCTACCTACTCAGGCAGCTGAGGCAAGAGAATCATCTAAACCCAACAGCTGGAGGTTGCTGTGAGCTGTGACACCATGGCATTCTACTGAGGGCAATGAAGTGAGCCTCTGTCTTTAAAAAAAAAAAAAAAAGGTTGAAAAACTAGAATAACAGTGTCCAAACCAACTTGCTATAATAATGAAAAGATTCTGGGCTAATTATGGCATCCACCAGCCTGATGTGTCACTGAGTACTTGAAATACAGCTGTGACTGAGGTGCTAAATTTTTAGTTAAATTTGATTTTAATTAATCAAATTTGAATAGCCACATATGACTGGTGGATATAGTCTGGGATGGAACAGCTATGGAGATTTCTGAGCAGAGGAACTACATTTTAATAAGAACCGAGGGTGTTGTGCTGACTAATGGACTTGAGGAGGACAAAAACAAAACCAGGAAAACTACACATAACGCTAGTGTAATAAGTCAAGAGGGAAATGATGGTGGCCTAAACGAGGTGATCAACAGCAATGGTGAGAAGTAGTCAAAAGCTGGATATATTAATTAAAATTAAATTTAATTAAAAATTTAGTGCTGTGATTACAGCCAAATTTCAAGTGCTCAGTAGACACATGAGGTTGGTAGCTACCATATTTGCACGGAATCTTTTCATTATTATAGAAAGTTGTGTTGGTCACCGTTGCTGTATTGGCACAGTTAGTCAGACTTGCTGAAGGGCTCAGCAGGGAATGTGTATAGAGCAACTTATGGTCTGGGCAACTGTAACAATGAAGTTGTCTTGGCTGAGATGGAGAAAAGTGCAAGGGAAACTGGTTTAGAAATCGCAGGAGCCTTGACATCTTAAATGTGAGAAGCCTATAAATAACTAAGTGGAAGATGCCAAGTGGGCAGATGGACATGGAAGACTGGCGACAGGGGAGATCTGGACTCCAGAGAATCAATTTGGGAGTTATCAACATTTGGTAGTATTTTTAAGGCATGAGACTAGCTAAAATCTGTAAAGAGTGAACAAGATAAACAAGAAAGGCGGCCCAAAGGTTGAGCCCTACTAATCAAACACTAATGATTATATAAAATAAAACCTATGCTTAAAGGTTTAGATTTCTGTGTCACAGTATACGGTGATCACAAAAATAGTGATCACCATTAATCAGCACTAGAATTCAAGGCATAGGACCCCTGCTCTTCTGAGGGATTGTGACACTCTGTCAATATAATGAGACATCAAAACCCGTTATCAGAGGATCTATCTAACCTGTTACCACATCCCTCTTGCTACAGAGGTCACTGTCTTTTCACCATACTCTTAATTATACCAGGAAATAACTAAAACTCAAATCATGCATGGATTTATATAATTATACATTTAATGCAATATCTTGAATCATACCAGCTGTATTATTAGCAATATAATGTTACAATCCTGACTATGTATAACTGAGTAGTTAAATCCAATTCAGAAGATGCAAAAAGGAAAACAAGGTGTATAAATGGGTAAAATGCTCATGTTCTTATTAGTCTATGTAATGGTTAAAATTTATGGCAAGCTAGGTAGGCTATGGTGCCCAGTTGTTTGGTCAACACTGGCTATTGTGGTGAACATATTAACATTTACAACCAGTTAACTCTAAGTAAAGGATATGACCCTGAATAACGTGGATGGGGCTCATTCAATCAGGCGAAGGCTGTAGGAAAATCTGGGGTTTCCTGGAGAAGAAATTCTACCTCAAGATTGTAACATGAAAGTCTTGTATGCAAGACTGCCTAGAGATTTCATAGTCACCAGCCCCACAAACACACAAGAAAATTCCTTGACATAAATTTATTTTATGTATACAAATATTGGTTATGTTTCTGTGTTTCTCGGGAAAACCCTGATACACTTTGCCTCTATTTGTACAAGCAGTGTGATACAATGTAAGTTTTATTTAACCTCTGAAAGCTTCAGTTTCTTCCTTATAAAGTGACGAAAATCTGAGTGGTGCCTGTGGCTCAAAAGGGTAGGGTGCTGGCCCCATATGTCTGAGGTGGAGGGTTCAGCCCCGGCCAAAAAAAAAAAGATGAAAATCTCAGTATTACCCTTAACAGTGATATTCTGAAGATTAAATGAAATAATCCATGTAACATTTGTAGTGTGTACCTGGCACACAATAAATATTCATCAAATGTCAGATGTCATGGGCTATTGATATGATTGTAATAAATATTAACAGTTGACCATTTTAAAAGATAATACATTATAATTTTACCTTAAATGCAAAAATAATAGTTTTCTTAAATCTATCTATTTCACACTTGAAATCCCAAAACAGATGGTCAAAACTAGAATCCTGGTCATACCCCAGATGCTCATCTCTAACAGAATCACTACACCAAAGCTCTTCTTAGAAGTGTCCTGTCTACATTTCACCAACCCCAAACTGTGCCAGGCACAGATTTAGTAAAACATTTGATAGGTTCAAATAAAACAAAGATATAAAAATGAAGAACATCAGCAATCTAAATATAGTAACCTGCTTCATCACCAGTTTTCAAGGAAACTTAATCATGTAGAAAAAATCCAAAACAAAAAACAAATCCCAATGAATTTAATGCCCATAAAACATTGGGAAGCAGAACTTGTCAAATTCGTAAACAACCAGCTTTAGTTTTAGTTGTATTATAAGATCATAAGCAACCTAATTTGTGATAAAATATCCTTCCTAGTTAAAATAAATAAAAAATTATGTAAGAAAAAATTTAAAAAGAACATAATACTTCTCTGTAGTAAATGCTAATTTATATGTGTGCATAAGAAAAATTAGGAATGATACAAATTGAATAAGAAGAGTTAACACTAAGAGTTTTTTTTAAAAAAGAGCCATTTCTTATATCTAACACCCATGTTACATATGTGAGACTGTCTAAACAGATTTTGTATTATATTACATATTATTATAAATTAAAAATAACTTCCATTGTAGCTACTTTGAAAAGTTTAGATTTTCTTTTAAACCCTTCTAGTCAAGCATTATGAAAGGTGTCAAGAAAAATAGTCACGCAATTTTTCACATTTTAAATTATATTTTCTAAATAACTGATTAATTCATAGTCATTCATACTTTATTTCCAACTATTATCAGTAACTTACAAGTTATTATTTACTTCTAACTTATTACGACTCACCTATGAGAAACTGTTCCCCACGCTCCGTGCTTGTTTGTGAGAATGTTGAGAATCTTCTGTTTCAGCTGATTTGCTGTCACGTGATCGCGGTGTTTGGCCGCACTGATCAGATGGTCACACATCTTTTCTTCCTCTCTTCTATCAGCAGCATATTGGGCGCACTGAGACTGTAAAGAAATACAAACCATGCATAATGATCTTTTTTACAACGTATAAGTAAGGAATTATATTTAACCTTAAGTTAAAGGGTAATAACTCAATCATTAAAAACTCAGATAATGTAATCTTCTGACATTTTGGTCTAAAGAATGTATAGTCACCTTTGAAACATAAAAATATACTCTTTCTACAGTTTACGTAAAATAATTTGGATAATGCCAAATAAAGTAATTAATGACTTTTATGGTCCCATCTCATTCTGAAGATCTAATTTTAATGTATTCCAAAAATAATCATCTTAGAAACACAAATTATCTACTAAAAATGGAAATCTACTTTTAAAACCAATATAGTATCTCTCACTTAAAAAAAAGAGATATGTTTCTGATAATTATATAAACATTAAAAATTTGGCATTTAATTGACAGATTTCCATGTCATGACTGTCAAAGTGATACAGAAGAAAACAGTCATTTTGGAATTTAGTAGACCATATTTTAATTGATGCTTTATGCAAATTTCATATTTTTTTATTTAATCATTTTTATATTTGTAAAAGAAGGAGCTCAGAGAGGTTTTTTTTTCTATGATACTTCACAACTCTAAAAATTTTATGTGTCCAAAGGGTCTCATGAGAACTACTACCTTATCTTTTTCTTTTCATAACAATCAGTTTCCTGTCAACTATCTATATTCATGTTCACTGGTGTTAGCACCACTGCTCATCAATGGATCACTCCATGCAAAGGGTTCAATATGATCAGGGAGAGGAACATCCCACCCACTTAGTCGTAAGTTTGATTATTTGTATTATAATTTTTATAAAGGGTGGCTTGACTGTAAATTTTGACATTAGAAGGTATGTAATGTAAGTCATATAACTAGGATGAAAAAGTCTCAAATAATGCATACATATATAACTAGTTTACCTTCATCATTACTATGTAAAAATCTATCTCATAGAAGGTACTTGAACATACCCCTTCTGTCTATATACTGATTTAGGCTACTACTCAAAGTCATCTCTCTTCAGAAGAAATAATCCTATAGTAATCTAAGGATTAATTCATTTTCCAATTTATCTTTTTGTACAGGGAATCACCAATTAGTACAATGATCTGCCTCAGTAATGAGGTCAATATTTCATTAGCTCATTAGAGAGTAAAATTAAATTTTCATTTTTCTTTCTTAACAATTATGGTACTTAACTAAAAACACTTAACTGTAAAGTAGTCATCTAAAATTAAATATACAAATTAAAATGTATATTAAATATATTTTCCTACATACAGGCTTATGTGGGGACAGAAAAATCCCTCAAAAGTCCTAGTAAAATGTTTAACTTTTGTAAAATGTTTTACAATTTAAAAGTTGTAAGTTCTTAAAAGAAAGTTGTAAGTTTTTGGTAAAGTATGCACACACACTCACATACACACACACACAAATATGCATTGAGTAATGTAGTTCTAACCTAAAAAAAGATGTAAAATACATATGGGTTAAAAAAAGTATACATTCATTAAGTAACAATGGCAATACATTCAAAATTAGATTTATATTAATATTATATCTTATGTATATAAAATCTAAAAAGCTAAGACGTCATGTCCTCATTAAAACCTCTTATCACTTTCAGACAGGCGTCCACAACGGCAAGGGTCTCATCCTTGAGGCAATGGAAATTATTGTGTCGGGGATGATGGTAAGAAATCTTGTTATTTTAATGCATAAAGTACAGATGCCTATACAGTACACAAACATATATATAGCATCTCAATGGTACCATAATTTCCTTGAGTTGGGGTGGAATTAGGAAATAAATGTCTTAAATGATTCCTAAGGGGAGCAGTACAAAAAAGAAAAGGTAGTGAAACATGGTTCTCGGCTAATTAGATACCACCCTGGTTAAATATGTGTTAAAACTCATAACTAATACCTAGCTGCTTAAAAATCCATTAATTTTACACAGCAAATATTGGTCTGTTTATATTCCCCCCCAAATGTTGTGGTTTTCTCAATGGAAATATGATTAACTAAAAACCGATCCAGGATGAAACTCAGGTAAGTTTCCAAATCTTACTAATAGAAGCTGAAAATTAATTTACTGTTCTTTTGCAGAGTTATGATATATCTTATATCTAAACATATTCTTTAAAAAACAGATCACTAAATCTTGTCTTGTCATCCAGATTATTGCATGATATCTTGATAAATATCCAATGTTTTTTATTGTTGAAGTAATATGAAACTCCGCTTTGATAAACACTTAAAGATCGCTATACTTAGATCAAAGTTTAAAATAGATGACATCTTTTTCAAAATACTGGTGTTTCTCTTCTAAAAGACAAGTGCCTGCTTTCTCATTGGACCAAATGAAGCAGAGGTTATGTGTACAAAGCAACAACAGCTATTTTTCTGTTGCACGCTTTTCACCTCGCTAGGTCAGAGATCAGAGACCCGGTCCATCAACTCATATGATTCAGAGAGCTGCTTGACTGAGATAAAAACCTCATCAAAACTGGAATTGTAACCTCTAATTTCTAGCCACACCATACTTGTTGGCATGTTGTATCAAGAGAATAAATTGGTGAAGTCATTTATTACTTTCAAATCGACTGTGAGTCGAGCCTTAAGCCAAACACTAGGTCGCTTAAGTATTTCTGAAACCAATTTTGCTGTAAAGGGAACGAACAGAAGTATTGAATAACTGCTATATTTAAAGCACAGAAATTAGGAGATTTGTTGACATTCATGAGTTTATTCGTATAACTCTAGCATATGCTCATATCTACCCAGTGGTGTGTAAACCTCTCCTAGCTTAAAATAACTGAAGTAACTGCATTATAATATTGCATTTGCTTTTATTCTTAGAGTGGATTGGAACAACTTTAGGCACAGGGCAGGAGGAATTTCTTCATGTTGTAAATGGGGTAAAATAAATTAGTGCTTTGTGTTTGACATTCACTAATGCTTTTAAAAACAGGAACTGAAACCCCTTCAGTGAAATTTTCCTTTTAAAAAAAAGAAAAACTCCTCATGTAAGGTTACCGGTTGGTGATGGCTGACTTATAACACACAGAAAAGCTCAGTGTAATTAATTGATCTCCAAACCTTACCTCGAACTCTGCATGTTTGTGTACATCCTCAGCCCTTTGTCTGTTCAAAATAAACTCAGCTTCATTTGCAACACGAACTATATGGTCCTTCATAGCATGGCACAATAATCTAAAAAGAAAAATACCTTTGGAATTATTATTCTTAACAGCTTTGGTTAGTCTAACTTTTTCAATAATCAAATTCCAGTATTTGAAATATTAATTATACACCAATCTTTCTTAGATTAAGCTAGATTATGAAATTAATATATTTTAGATTATAATTAAATGAAATTTGAAATACAGAAATAGGTCATAAAACTGTTATAGCAATGTTCAATAGTGTGTCTTGTGAACCAGTAGTTCAGTATATTCAACAAAGACATTGAACTTAAAAATCAAGAATTTTTGTTTGGAGTGTTCTAAAATTGTTAAGCATCAGAATTCACTTTCTTGGAAGTAAATTTTCACACATAAGCTGGATGACTACATATTAAGAAATCAACAGACTTGCTTCTGATTTTAATTAACATAAATGATAGGACCAAACAACATCTAAAATTCCTTTAAATGATGAGATTCCAAGTTCTAAGGTGGAATAACAGTGAAATACAGTTTTTAAAAAATGTAGTCAGAGTGGATTTTTTAAATTATAAAAGTGATTTATTTAACTATTCAAACTGTTTATAGAATATGTGAAAATATTTATGTGAAAAGCCTCTTACTACATTCCCTATTCACCTAATTTCCAAATTTAATAGGTACCCATTTTTACTTTTTTTTTTTTTATTTTGAGAGACTTCTAAAATAGACATAAGACACCCACATATTCTCTCCTCACTTCTAACACTAATATTTTTACCTAACACAGTCTGTTCTGTCTGTATCTAGCTTTTCTCACCCAGCAATATATCTTGGAGATCTTGGAACATCTATACATAGGGAACATCTTCAAACTTCGATAAAATGTGGCAGAGGTTATTTCCCAAGATACCTGCAACTGTATTTCCTAACCCAAAGCTTGTTTGCAGGTGTGACTTTGTCACTGCCCCAGCAAATGGTAAAGTCTTTTCCCACACTTCCTACATCTGGGTTTGCCCTGTGACTTCGTGAGGAACAGACACGGCAGATGTGATGCTATGTGACTCTTTTAGGACATAAGATGCCTTGCAGCTTTCAACTTTCTTTTTCCAATTCTCTCTTCCCAAGACTGCTGCTGTGCTGAAGCCCACATCACACAGAGCACCTGGAGGGTGAGAGAGGTGCTCGAGCTCCCAGACCTAGACAAGCTCGGAGCACAGAGCCAGCAGGCCAGGTTAACTGCAGAACCTCGCAACTCCACATGAAGCCAAGGGACTGATGAGCTGAGCCCAGTCAGTGAAAATCATGAGAGAGAGAGAACAAGATTGTTGGTTTAAACCATATGATGATGATAATGAAGATAATAGTGATTATAAAAGTTAATATATATTTTTTCAATTAAAAATAATGATTAGGTCCTTTTGTATCTAAAATAATTTTCTTTTGTAATAAGGAATTACCATATATTAAATAAAAATCAAGTAAGAGGGGGAGGTAATATAGCTGACTAGAGACACTGGTTGCCAGATCATCTCAGAAAGTAGGAATAGTTTTACATTAAAAAAAGTAACCAACCAAACAAAAAAACCCCCAAACCTGAGCCAGGTATAATTCTGAGGGATAAGTGACAGATTCCACTGCAGCTTTCATGAGAAGAAGTTGAAGAGCAAAATGAGAAGGGACAAGATTTTGGCAGAGCCCAATGCCTGACTAATTTGGAGCCTCACGGAAAGGCTGAGTGGGAGCGTCTGGTATTCCTCCCCTCAGATCTCTGGTAAACCACCGGCTCCCTAATTGCTGAAGAGCTTCTTAACCCTCCTGTGCCTAAAAGCCCTACAGGGCTCTTCATGAGAACTGGGCTGCCAGCCCCTTAGAGTCACTCCGTATCACCAGAGCTCTGAGTCAAGGTGCAGGTGCCACACTGCTTCTCCACCCATCATATGCTTTCATTCTCTCCAGGGAGCTTCAGCCCTTCCACTTTCTTGTGTTACTTGTCCTGACACAAACATGTCCTGTCTCCTGCCCAAACTGTAGCTTGGTGTGACCCAGAGTTTGGACATTCAGGCTAGGCTGCCTTCAAAGGACAGGAGGGTGCAGGAAGTCAGGGGCCTCCGGGGACAAAGAGACAAGAATGCCGGCTTTCCTCCACGTAGACTCTTTTCTTCCTCCTCCTCTTCTCCCCTGTGTAGAGCCAGCAGTGGAGCTGTGGCAGTTCCCACATGAGCTGACACGGGTGCCTGAAGGGACTTGTGCTGAGACACTCAGGTGCTATGCTTCTTTTCTGGTAGAGTGCCTAACACAGAGAGTGGGGGGGTCTCACCTCTCCTCTTAAAGACCTGCATTATACCAAAGGGTGTTCTGACTGTGAGCTCCCTGCTCACTGACCCTCACCAGTGTTGTGCTCCTGGATAGTCCAGAAGAACAGAGCATATAATCTCTTGGGCACTCCATGGGCAACTCCGAACAAGCATGCTTCTCAATGGCACCAGGGGTAGAACTTGGGATTAGGGAACAAACCCGCAGGCTGGATCCTATAGCCCAGGGGTCTTCAAACTTTTTAAACAGGGGGCTAGTTCACTGCCCTCAGACTATTGGAGGACCAGACTGCGGGCCCTGCAACTAGTTGGCTGCTAAGCAGGACAGGCAGCGGCGGCAAAAGCAACCGGTGGGCCGGATAAGTGTCCTAGGCGGGCTGCATGTGGCCTGTGGGCCTTAGTTTGAGGACGCCTGCTATGGCCCCAGAATTCCACCATATTGCTTGGGGGCACTGAGGGGAGATTTGTGAACCAATCTCGAGGAGTGAGGCACCCACATAGGCAGAATTAAAGGAGAGTGCAGAGTAGCTCCAAGTCACAGTGCACTCTCAAGTGCTCCTGCCCGCATAGTAGTCACACTTTCAATCTGGCATGGGATCCTGGGAGAGAATCACTGCTAGTGAGCTCCACTAGTTGGGGCTCTAAGTGCAGCCACTGCTAGTGAGCTCCACAAGTTGGGGCTCTAAGTGCAGCCAGACACTGGAAGGAGATCCATGGGGCAAGGGAATAGAGAGAAGAGTGAAACCTACTCCCACCTGCCAGAATATGAATTCGAGACTGTCCCTCCTCATTACAGATGTTTTGGCTTACGGAACTACATCATTCTTTCCTTGGTGGCTTCCCCCGCAGCCTGGGAGCTGCCCCATGTCCTCTAAGGAGTCAGTTTTTGTGCCCACCTTTGTGGAGACTGGAACACAGGCTCATCTAACCCTGTCTCCTCACTTCTCCACCTGCCTTGGCAGTGGTGGAGAATAAAGACTCCCTAGGGAGCTGCAGCCTTCCCCCTCTCCCCCTCCACCCCCCCCCCGTCCCCACAGGGGCATCTGAGTGTTTCTCCTGATTAACTAGAACTGGTCACATGTCTCAAAAAACATGAAAGCAGCTGAGTTTCCTGTAGGTGCCATCTACTGGTAGGCAGGACTACTTCTACAGCGCCTAACACAATCACTGCATCATGCAGGGCTGGACTGATTCTTACCCTCAAGTACCAACCGCTGTCTCAGAGATTAAACTGAGCATCCCAATATAGTTTGCACTGTTAATTAAGAAAACCATAAGGCTGGAGAAAGAGAAAGGATTTCAAAGATCTCCATCTCCTCTTGTCAGCAACAGATAGGGAATCTGCCCATCACACAGTGCACAATTGCTACAGCCTACAATTAACTAGCAATCAAAAAACTACCACATTAAAGGTGTCTCTAACCCAGGTATCCATATAGAATCTAAACCACCATCAAAATACCCACAAGCAAAGCCAAATATTCTTACCAAACATATGTGACAGGCATACCACTAAGAGTGAGGAGGAAACAAATCCCATCTAGACAAAGAAAATCCCAAACCAAGAAGCATCAGTTGCTCAAGATGAGGAGAAATCAGTGCAAGAACTCCAGAAGTATGAAAAATTAGTGAAAGGAAACCCACAAAGGAGAACAGCCAGCTCTCCAGCAGTGGATTCTGACACAATGAAAATGCTGAAATCACAGATAAAGAACCCCAAATATGAATTTTAAGACAGCTCAATAAGATAAAAGAGAAAACAGAAAACTAACTCAACAAAACTAAAAAATTTCAGGAAATGGATGAATAATTTACTAATGAGATAGATCTATTTAAAAATAAAAAACCCAAACTTCTAGAAATAAAAAAAGTCATTGAGGTTAATAAAAAACACAGTGAAAAGTTTTAAGAATAAACTAGACAAAGCAGAAGAAAGAATTTCAGAGCTTAAAGGAAATTTTTTCAAATTAACCCAGTCAGTCAAAAATAAAGAACAAAGATGCAAGAGGAATGAACAGAATCTGTAAGAAATATGGGACTACATACATGGCCAAATATAAAAATGACAGGCATTGCTGAGGGTGGAAAAGAAAAAGCATAAGGCATAGAAAACCTATTTGAGAGAATAATGGAGGAAAACTTCCCTGATCTTGCTAGATAATCAGACATCCAGATATAAGAAGCCAAATGAACACCTGCAAGATTCACTGTCAGAAGGGCATCAGGGAGGCAGAGAGGCATCAGCTGCCAAAGACAACATGAAGGGGAATTTCCTACGCCATGTGAGGCAGAAACATCAAGCAATGTAAAAAGTAAAACCTATTATACTAATAGTAGAATTATCAACGAAAACCTTACAAGACAGATAGGAAGAAAGTCCCATCTTTTGTCTCCTTAAACAGAAAAATCACCAGTTAAAATTCTGTATCCTATAAAACTAAGTTTCATAAATGAAGGAGAAATGAAGCTTTGACTAGACAAGATAAAGGGAAATTGTTACCACTAGATTTCCCCTAAAAAATTGTTTAGAAGTATTTTTATACATGGAACAGAAAAATCAAAACCAACCAGTGTAAAAGTACGCAAAAGGTTAAAACTCACACTTCTTAGAAAACAATAACACAAGGAAGAGAACATAGCAACCAGGTAACAATCAAAATGATGATCAAAACAGTATCTCATTTAGCAATACTAACATCGAATATGAATAGTCTTACTGTCCTCCTTAAGAGACATAGATTGACTAAATGGATTAAAAATCACAACCCAAATAGATGCTATTTTCAGGAAACCCATCAACTCATAAAGATTCTCATAGACTCAAGGTAGTGGGTGGAAAAAATATTCCATGCAAATGGAAACCAAAAGCAAGCAGGTGCAGCCATTCTAATACCAGAGAAAACAGACTTTAAATTAACAGTGACAAAAAAAAAAAAAGAAGAAGAAAAGACAAAGATGGCCATTAAGTAATAATAAAGGGATCAATCCAGCAAAAAGCTATAGTAATCTTAAATATATATGCACCAAACACAGGAGTCCCCAGATTCATAAAAAAAGTCTACTAGATTAAAGGAAAAAAAAAAACAACATTATAATACCCAGGGAGTTCACACTCCACTGACAGCACTAGACAGATCATTAAGGCATATATATGATCAATAAAACGGTGGATTTAAATGAAACTCTAGAACAAATAGATTCAACAGACTTTTACAGAATATTCTACCCCAAAACTTCAGAATATACACTCTGCTCATCAGCATATGGGACATACTCCAAAAATTAATCTTCTCAAAGGCCCCAAAACAAGTCCCAGGAAATTCTAAAAGTTGAAATTTTACCATATATCTTCTTAGTGGAACTAAACTAGAATTCAATTTCAAGATAAACACTCAATTCTACACAAAGTCATAGAAATTAAATAATCTGCTGTTGAATGATTCTTGGATGAATGATGGAAATTAACATGGAAGTCAAAATACTCCTTAAACTGAATGCAAAAGGGACATGAGCTTTCAGAGCTTTCCAAACCTATGGGATATAGGAAAAGGAGTCATAGGGGTAAAATTTCATGGCCTTATATGCCTTCCTCAAACAGATAGAAACATCGCAAATTACTAACCCAATGCCACATCTCAAGGAACTAGAAAAATAAGAACAAAACAAACCTAAAACCGGCAGAAGAAAAGAAATAACAAAGCACAGAGCAGAACAAAATGAAATGGAATTCAAAAAACAATACAAAGGATCAAGGAAACAGGTTGGTTCTTTGAAAAGGTTAAAAAAAACCTGACAGACCATTAGCAAGATTAGCCAGAAATAGAATAGAAAGGACACAAATAACCTCAATCAGAAATATAAAAGAAGATGTTACAACTGATACCATGGAAACACAAAATATCATCTGTGAATATTACAAAAATCTCTATGTAAACAAACCAGAAAAACTAGAGAAAATGGATAAACTCCAGGGAATGCAAAACCTCCCAAGCTTGATCAGGAAGAAATAGGAATCTAAGGAAAGACTAAATAGCAGCATCATCATACCCAGGGACTTCAACAGAGGCTCCCTTCTGGCCATGGCCTGGTTTCACGCACACCCTGTCCCTTCTCAGGGCTAGAGGATCGGGTCCTATTTTTATGTTCCTTTGGCAGAGGAAGTCCCAGTTGGGGAGATTAAGCAGCTTCACTTGGGGCACTCAGCAGGATGAAGGGCAGTTGGGTTGTTTCCATATCTTTTGTGAACTGAGCTGCAATAAACATTTGGGAGCAAATGTCCTTTTGGTAAAATGACTCTCTTTCTTTTGGGTGGATACCTGGTAATGGGATTATAAGGTCAAATGGAAAGTTTACTTTAAGTTCTTAGAGGAATCTCTATACCTCTTTCCATAAAGGCTAAATTAGTTTGCAGCCCCACCAGCAATGCCCGAGTGTTCCCTTCTCTCTGTGTCCATGCCAGTATCTGTTGCTTTGGGGACTTGTGATGTGGGCCATTTTCACTGGGGTTAGGTAATATCCCAAAGTGGTTTTGATTTGCATTTCTCTGGCAATTATGGACAATGAACAGTTTTTCATGTATTTAGCGGTCATTCATTTGTCCTCATGGAAAAAGATTCTATTCACATCTCTTGCCCAGTGGGTTTGTTTGAGTTCTCTATAGATTTTGGTTATTAGACCTTTGTGAGATTTGTAGCATGCAAATATCTTTTTCTATTTTGAGGCTGTCTGCTAAGACAGACTGTGATTGTGTCCTTACTGTGCAGACATTTTTGAACTTGATTGGGTTTATTTATTTTTTTTGTTGCTGATGTTATTAATGGAGTTTATTTACTTCATAAATTATTTCCCTAGGCTGATAAAATTCAGTGTTTTTCCCATACATTCTTCTAGAGTTTTTAAATTTTGTGTCTTAAATTTAAATCTTTTATCTGTTGTGAGTTAATTTTTCTAAGTGGTGAGAAGTGCAGGTCCAGATTCTTTTACACGTGGCTAACCAGTTTTCCCAGCACCATTTATAAATAGAGATTCTTTTCCCCAGTGTATAATTTTGTTTGCTTTATCATCAAATGGTAATATTAGGCAGGTTGCATCTCTAGGTTCTCAATGCTGTTCCATAGCTCTATGTCTCTGTTTTTATGCTAGGATCATGCTGTTTGGATCACTATAGATTTGTAGTATAACTTGAAGTCTGGGAACACGAGGCCTCCAGATTTAAATCCTCTTATTAACGTCATCAGAAATCTGTTCTTATTTCACATAATTGCAATGGCTATTCAGGGTTTTCTCTGGTTTCATACAAAATGTAGAATTGCTTTTTCAAGATTTTCAAAGTATGATTTTGGAATTTTAATGAGGATTGCATTAAATTGATAGATTATTTTAGGTAGTATAAACATTTTAACAATGTTGATTCTTCCCAGCCATGAGCAGGGTGTGTTCCATTTGTTAACATCCTCTGCTATTTCTGTTCTCAGTGTTTAATAATTCTTTGCATAAAAATCCTTCACATCCTTTGTTAAGTATATTCCAAGGTATTTAATTTTCTTTGATGATACTCTGAAGGGTATTATCTGTTAGATTTGATCTTCAACTTGTCTGTTGTTGGCATATATGAAAGCTACTGCTTTGAGTACAAGGAACTATAAAAAGGAGGAGCAATGCAATCCCAAACCCAGTACAAGAAAACAAAAACAACCAAAATTAGATCAGAACTAAATGAAATCAAGAACAAAAGAACTCTTTAGAAGATAAATGAAAAAAAAAGTTGGTTCTTTGAAAAGATAAATAAAATTGATAAAACCCTTGGACAGATTAGCTAGAAGCAGAAAACCAAGCTCTCTAATAAGTTTAATTGGAAATATAAAAGAGAAAAAAGAACAGATACCACAGATATACAAAAGATCTTCACCAAATACTACAAAAAAAATCTATGCCCAGAAACTTGAAAATGTGGAGGAAATGGACCAATTCCTGGAATCGCACTACTACTCTAGACTCAACCAGAAAGAAACAGAATTCTTAACAGACCATTTTCAAGCACCAAAATTGTAACAAGTATAAAAATTCTTTCAACAACAATAACAGCAAAACCCCTAGATGAGATGGTTTCACACCAGAATCCTACCAAATCCTCAAAGAATAACTTGCACCTATATTATAGACCCTCCTCAATTTCTATGAAACAAATATCATGCTGATAGCAAAACCGGGAAAGGAGACAACAAAAAAAGAAAACCATAGACCAATTTCATTAATAAATATTGATGCAAAAATATTTACCAAAACTCTTAGCAAAGAGAATTTAGTTCTACACATCAAAACAACAGTTCATCAAGACCAAGTGGGTTTCATCCCTGGGAAGCAAGGCTGGTTTAACATATCTAAATCCATAAATGTAATTCATCACATGAATAGAAATAAAATTAAAGATCATTTGATCTTCTCAATAGATGCAGAAAAAGCACTGAATGAAACACAGCATCTTTTTTTGATAAGAAGACTTAAGAAACAAATGAGACATTTGGCATAAATTAGACATTTCTTAAACTTAGAAGCCATCTATGACAAACCCACAGTTAATCTCACATTGAATGGAGTAAAACTGAAAACATTTCCACTTAGATCTGGAACCAGACAAGGATGTGCACTATCACCACCACTATTCAACACAGTGCTAGAAGTCCTAGCCAATGAAATGAGCCAAGAGAAGGACATCAAGGGTCTCCAAAAGGGGACAGAGGAGGTCAAGCTATCATTCTTTGCTGATGATATGATCCTATAATTAGAAAATCCCAAGGACTCAACTATATGACGCCTGGAAGTGATCAAGAAATATAATTACATCTCAGGACATGAAATGAAAGCTCTCAATTCAATAGCCATATACATTTCCTGTTGTAAAATAAAGATGATTTAAAAAATCATGTAAAACAATCAAATGATATTGGAAAAGTTAACTTCAAGTGTTTTCTGGTTTTCCTTCCAGGGCAAGCCTATGAAGTAGTTTCAGGTCCTTCATTTATGCCCTTTTTACCTGTTCTAATTCTCAGTCATTCATTTCCAGTTTTTCATTCAAAGTTCAGTTTTTCTTTCCCAGGTTTTTAATAACTAGTACTATCAACATTAATAAATCATCATTTTTTTCTTGTTCAAGTTGTCGTAAATTTCAATCAGATGGAAATAGATTTAACCTTATTTTAATTTTTGTATTTACTAAATATCAAGTCCTTATAATTCCTTCTATAGTCTTCACTACATTTTATCTACCCAGAGCAAACTTTCTTCTTTGCTGATAAATAAGTATAAGCAACAGAAAAATATATGTGTACCTTGATACTTCTAAATTATTGTTTAAATGTAATTTTTAAAAGCTAGACATATCTTTGAGGTCAGTCTGACTGTATTGAATTTATTTGTTCTTTCTAATGTATTAAGTTTGAATTACACAGGACTAAGTTTTAATATCTTTAACTTTAATATCTTTAAAGATATTAAAACTTTGCAATATCTTTGCAGTATCTATGTGGCATCTTTCACAAAAACTGACAGGTGAATTGTTTCTTTATTTTAGGATAATAATGTAACTTCTGAGAAGCACTGAATTCAAGAGAGTTCTCAGCAGCAATCTTTCCAAAATCCATGTCTGTTCTCAGCATAGATGTAACTACTCCTTTTTAACATTTGAGTTAAATAACTACTCTGTCTTTCTAGGAAGAGCAGGTATGGTCTGGCAGTATAACAGAGGCACTACTAAAATCTCGCGTAACAGTGGGACAGGTGGAGCAGTAATTTCTCCAATCAATTAGAAGGGACAGAGGCACATTCCAATGGAAATGTTGTCTAGTTTTCAGATCAAAAGTTAGTCACAATAGAAGTTATTGAAACAATAAAAAGGTTGGACTTTGTGAGTAACGACACTACTTATTAAAAGAGATCCAAAGTCCTCTGTAAATAGTGTTAGAGGGCAAACAAACATACACACAGTCTTCATGTTAATCACAATCACTTTGATTAAATTACTGGCCTACATTTTATAGATAGGCTTCCAAAGAGAAAAGATGTGAGAGATAGGAATATTCAGTTCACTGACTTTGTCTAGTGCATGCTGAAGTCTAAAGAGAGCCAGAAAGAAATCTAATTATGTCCAAATCAGTGCAGATTACAAAACTTAAACAGATTAACAGGAGACAGCAGGCAGGGAAGGGCTCATGGTCTGGCTGCTTAATAGGCACCATTCCCAGGAGCAAAGCAGTGAGGCGTGGTGGGGGTGGGGGCGTGTAACCAAAGACTGGCCTCAGACACAGCAGAGAAATTTGGTCTATTATCTAAAAGTCTGTCCTCCCACCTTGGGTACCTCACGTATAAGTATTAGTTACATGTCAACTAATCTGTATCATTACCCACACAGAAAAATATTCACCACAGTAGCTTACAATTCTTTGATCTTCTGAACTCCAAAGATCTTCAATTTTCTCTCACTTCAGGAAATAACTGTCCTGAATAACTCTCCTGGCCATACATGGCTTCAGTTCTTTTTTATTTGTTTTATTTGTTTTTTTTTTTTTTTTTTTTTTCAGACAGAGTCTCACTACGTCACCCTCAATAGAGTGCTATGGCATTACAGCTCACAGCAACCTCACACTCTTGGGCTTAAGTGATTCTCTTGCCTCAGTCTCCCAAGTAGCTGGGACTACAGGCACCCACCACAACACCTGACTATTTTTTGTTGAGGCTGTCATAATTGTTGTTTAGCTGGCCTGAGCCAGGTTTGAACCTGTCAGCCTTGGTGTATGTGGCTGGTGCTGTAACCACTGTGCTACAGGCACTGAGCCATGGCTTCACTTCTTCACTGTTGAACTGTCAAAAGTGTACTCTTAAATCACAACGTCCTCCCCTTGCTGCTCTCTCTCCCCTTTCTTAGTCCCTCCCTCACCCTAGGCAAAAGTAAGCTATGACTTCCTCTAAACCACTTCTTCATTCCCATTATTTTCTTTTGGTTCTTCATCCTTTACTGAATTTCACTTTCTTTCCAACCAAGAATGGATCCCACAATTCCATGCTTTAAGCACTCTTGCCAACACTTTCTTTCACTTAATTCCTAATATACCCACTACATTTGCTCAGAAAATATGTAACCTTGAATTAAGACATTGTTTTTCCTCCTTAGTTCTATGTACATGTATGTACATAAACACACACATACAAACACGTACGTACATTTGCACACATGTACATACACGAACATACATGTACATACATGGACATAAAACTAACAAACCAAATTTCACTGATGATAATAAAACACTGTTTCTTTTTCATAGTCAATTTGTCTCTACTCAGGTTTTGAGAGACAGTGTCAAAGTCTTTCCTACAACCACTGACTTAAACACTGTGTGTGGATTTATACATACAAACACAGGCAGGTGCACACACAGATTATGCTGTACTTTGCACTTCTAAGTCTCTGGTTCTTGGTTTCTATGTGAGATAAAACAGTTTGTGTGTATCTCATGCATGCCATAAGTAATGTATTGCTCAGATTTTCTTCTTTATGAATTTTATAAATAAAGATGGGTTTATGCACATGAGTATTCTTTTTCAGATTTAGGAAATATTCTTCTATTCCTAGTGGTAAGAGTAATTTTAGAAATCATGAATGTTCTTTAGTTTTACTAGATGCATCAGCACTTATTGAGATGCTCATCAAGGTTTATCTTTAATATGATAAATGAATGACATTTTTAGAAATTTTTAAAATGATGAACAACTTCTGCATTCCTGGAATCCTTTCCCTCGTGTCCCTCCTCCAGGTATCCCATCGAACACACAGACATACTTTGATGAGGGCTGCATTAGGCTCTGCCAATACTTCATTTAGCACTTGCACATCTACATTCATGAGGTAGAACAGCCTGTACTTTCCCTTCTCCCACACACCTTGTTTGAGAGAAGATCACACAAGCCTTAGTGAATGATCTGAATCATTCGCTCTGTTTCTTTGCTTTAGGAGTTTGTGTAAGGCTGGAAAAATATTTTACTTAAACATTTGGTAGAATTATCAACTTGGGATCAGAGTTTTCTCTGTAGGAAGAATTTCTACTGATGAATTTCCTTTCATTCTTGATGGTTTTGTTCTTACTGAGTTATGGAAAGTTACTTATTTTCTAGGCATTTGCCCAATTCATATAAATTTGTAATTTTAATGGTGTAATGTTTGATAGCATTCTCATTTTTCTTTTCTAATTTCTGTTTTCTCTGTAATTATGTCACCTTTTCACTCCTTATATTTACTGCATCCTTTGTTGTTGTTGTTCTTGATAATCTTTTGTCTTTGCTGAGCTTCTCCACTGGGCCTGCTTTTCTACTTCAGTGACTGATGTCAGGCTCTTTACTATGAACTGCCTTCTGTCTGTGAAGGTCATGTTTCTGACTTGCACATTCCTTCTCTCATTGGAGATTTACATGTAGCTCATTGTTTTTTTTAATATTTTTTAAATTTTTAATTATTTTTTAGGCAAAGTTTTACTCTGTTGCCCTGGCTAGAGTGCAGTATCACCATCACAGCTCTGTCAAATTCCTGGGCCACAGCCATCCCCTCCTGCCTCAGTATCCTGAGTAGCTGGGACTACAGGTGCTCAACACCACTCACAGATAAGGTTTCTTTTCTTTCTTTTTTTCTTTTTTATAGAGAAGAGATCTTGCTATTGCTCAGGCTGGTCTTGAACTCCTGACTTCAAGTGATCTCTTACCTTGGCCTCCTAGAGTGCTAGGATTACAGGCATGAGCAAGCACACTTGGCCTTAGCTCATAAATTTTAGACCTTTTCTCTAAGTAAGCCTTTACACAGATATATTTATCTCCAAGTGCCATTTTCATTCCACAAGGTTTTGTATTTAGCATACTTACTATTGTTTGGTTCTACATACTTTTATTCCTCTACTGATTTTTCTTTGAAATATAAATTATCTGAATGTTTAAAATTTTTCCATAATGAAAATATATTAATATAATTTTTCTTGTCCTTGCTTTCAAAGGCAAATATACAGTTTTCAGACACTATAGTTATTCACAATATAAATTCTTTGAATTTGATGAGACTTTGTTATTACCTAGTTATGTGTTCAGATTCTATAAATGTTACATGTTAACTAGAAAAGAACATGCATTCTCTATGGTTAGGTGAAAAGTTGTACATATATTAATAGTATCAAACTTGTATTATATTATTCTAATCGTGCACATATTCAGTGACTTATTTGTCTGCTGGGTATTTCAATAATTGGCTGAGAGGGGAATGTTGAAATCTTCCATAACAATGGCAGCTTTGTCACTTTCTCCCTCATGTTTTATCAGTTTTTACTCTAAACATGTGGAAGCTGTTTATTTGAAATGCACAAGTTTAGAATGATAGTATCTCACTGGCAAGTTCAACTTCTCTTGACTTTATGACTTAGTTCTTCACTAACAATGCTATATGCCTTAAGATCAATTTTTACAAATATAGCAGTAACATAGCCATGCTAGCTTAATCCTTTGGAGTGCCAAGTATGCATTTTCCTATCCTTTTACTTTCAACATTCCTTAGGATTTAGATATTCCTTTCATAAATAGAACATGGTAGTATTTTTAATCCTATCTGAGAAATTCTGCTATTAACTGGAAATTATATTTACTGTGCTTATTAATATGTAAGTACTTAATTCTAACCCAATACTTAAAATTTTGGGTATGCTTCTTCCAGACAGTATGAACTAATGATCCCTTTTGACTCATGTTACTGCCCAGTTTTGTCCAGTTCAAGGTCACATGTTACATATCATTAGCACTTTATAAAGAAAACCTCTGCTTACATGTGCATTGATATTTACCAATATATTTCATACTTTCCTCTTTGTATCTCTCTGTCCTTTTGAGATTATTTTCTTTTATCCTAACATGCCTACATTGTTAAGTCCTTTAGCTGCTGTTCTTCTCTTAGGGGCAAGCGCTGTAAAAGTTTGGTTATCTCTAAGTGTTCACAGTAATTTTTAGAAAGAATTTTTAAAATTGAGACATACTTCACATAACAAAGTACTCATCATTTAAAAATACACATCATAGTGTTTTTAGTATTTTGTTAAGCAACCATTAACACTATGTAATTTTTTATCATCCCACAAAACTCTTCAAACCTATTAACAGTTAATTTCACTTTACTCTTCTTACTTGCTCATAGAAAGTAATCTACATTTAGAAAGACTCACATGCACCCCCAGAGGATAAACCATAGATGTGATCCCACCAATCGCCCTCCCTCCACTCATCCTCCCCCTCCCCTTTCCCTATATTCTTGGGCTATAATTGGGTTATACCTTTCCTATGAAAGCTATAAATTAGTTTCATAATAGGGTTGAGTACATTGGATACTTTTTCTTCCATTCATGAGATACTTTGCTAAGAAGAATATTCTCCAGCTCCATCCATGTAAACATGAAGGAGGTAAAGTCTCCATCTTTCTTTGTGGCTGCATAGTATTCCATGGTGTACATATACCACAAATAAGAAAATGACATGAAGGCTACGTTAACCAGTTGGATGGAAGTATTTCAAACTGTATACAGAAAGAACACACTATAGCCCATGATAGCATTAATGTACACAGCTATGATTTAATAAAAAAAAATTATAATCTACATCCTGCCTCTGTAAGTTTTTCTACTTTAGACATTTCATTTGAATGGAATCATACATGTCTGGCTTCTTCCACATGGTATAGTCTCCTGGTTCTAACATATATCAGCAATTCATTCCTTTCTATGGCTATAAAATATTCCATTTTATGCATATATCATATTTTATTTTTATTCATTGGTTGAACATTTCAGTTGTTTCCACTTTGGGATTACTAGGAATAATGGTCTTATCAACTCTTAGATGCAAGTTTCTGGGTAAACATATTTTTAGCTCTCTTGAGAATGTACCTATGTTTTAAATTACTGGCTTATAGGGTAACTCTGTGTCTAACATGGACATAGCATGCATAATTCCTGCACCATTTTACATTCCCACCAACACCTGAGAGCATCAATGTCTGAAAATCCCTTCCTCCATTTGCTACTATATAATGTCTATTTTAAAAATTCTTGCCATTCTAGCAAGTGTGACATGGTATCTTATTGTGATTTTTATTTGCACCCTTTAGTGACTCATGATGTTGAACATCTTTTCATATGTTGTTTGGTCATCTGTGGATCTTCTTTGGAGAAATGATTTTTCAAATCTTCTGCCCATTTGAAAATTGGGTTATTCGTCTTTATTGCTGAGCTGTGAGAGTTCTTTATATATTTTGGATATTAGACTTACTAGATATACGATTTGCAAACATTTCATCCAATTCTGCTATTGCCTTTTCTTTTCCTTGTTAATGAATGTCCTTTGACACATGAAATAACTTCAGTGACTAACAATTTACTTTTTTTTTCCTTTTTGCTTGTGCTTTTGGTGTTATCTAAGAAATGAAAGCTATTGCCAAACCTAGGATCACACAGATGTTCACCTATGTTTCCTTCTAATAGTTACAGTTCTTGCATACAGGTCATCCATGCAGTGTGAGTTAATTTTTCCATCTGGAGTAAGGTTAGGGTCTAAATTCATTCTGTCACATACAGATCCAGTTGTCCCAGCATCACTGTCTTGGCACCCTTGTTGAAAATCAATTGACTATAAATGTATGGGTTTACTTCTAGACTCTGAATTATATTAAATTGATCCATGAATTTATCCTTATTCCAGCACTACACTGTTTTGATGACTTCAACTTTGCATTCGGTTTTGAAATCAATCACAAAGTGTGAGTCTGCCAAATCTATTCTTCTATTAACAGGTTTTTTTGGTAACTCTGTATTTCTTATCATTCTGTATTAATTTTAGGATTAGTTTCTTCATTTCTGTAAAAATGCAGCTGAAATTTTGATAGAGATTATACTGAAACTACAGATAAATTTGAAAAGTTATTTTATAGCCACCCAACCCATTAACATGGACGGTCTTTCCATTTATTTGTTGCTTCTTCCATTACTTTCAACAGTGTTTTGTAGTTTTTGATGTATAAGTCTTAACATTCTTTCATTACATTTATTCATAAGCATAGTATCTTTAAAAGTTTAATTGTAACAAAACATATGTTAACCAGTTCAGTGGCATTAACTCCATTCACACTGTTACACTATCATCACCTCATCCATTCAGAGAACTTGTTTCATCTTGTAAAACCTAAACTCCTAACATAACTCCTCATTACTTCCTCCCCTATTCCTTGGCCTCTGGCAAGTACCCTTCTCCTTACTGTCTCTGTAAGTCTGACTACACTAGGCCTTGAATAGAATCATGCAGTACTTGTCCTCTCATTCCACTAAGCATAATGTCGTCGAGGTTTATCCATGTTGTAGTCAACTATCAGAATTTCATGTCATTCCTTTCGGAGGCTGAATAATATACATGGCATGTATACATAACTCCTGTATCCTTCATCTGTCAATGGACATTTTGCTTGCTTCAACCTTCTAACTATTGCAAATAATGCAGCTATACACATGGATGTGCAAAATCTTTGAGTCCCTGCCCCATTTTCTTATCTTTTCTTTTATTTAGTATTTAATCAGAGGCGGACTTGGTGGCTCATCTGGTAATTTGGTAATTCTACTTTTAATTTTTTGTGAACTTACAGGGACTTTATCATATTATTACGCAATTCTACAACAGTAGGCAAGGTTTCCACTTTCTCCACATCCTTACCAACACCCAATACTTGCTATTTTCTTTGTTTTTTATAGTACTCATCCTAATAGGCAAAAGATGGTATCTCACTATGGTTTTGATTTGCATTTCCACAATGATTAGTAATGTTCAACATCCTTTAACATTCTTATATTTTATGATTCTATTGTTAATAGGAATTTTCTTAATTCCTATTTTTAGATGGTTCATTGCTAGCATTATCAAAATGCAATGATTTTTGTACAATATATTGATCTTCTATTCTATACTTTTTACTGACCTTGTTTATTAGCTTTAACAGATCCTTGTCTTGTAGTTTCTTTAGTATTTGCTATATATAAGATCTCAACTTCTGCATAGAATTTTATTTCTTCCTTTTCAATTGAGCACTTTTAATCACTTTTTTCCTTAACTAATTGTCCTAGAAACCATCTCTAGTACAATGTTGAGTAGTATTGGTAACTGTGGGCATTTTTGTCTTCTTGCTAATCTTAGGGGGAATACATTTGGTCTTCCACAATTAAGCATGATTTCAACTTGGGGGAATTTTTTGTTTCTGATTTTTGGTAAATGTCATTTATTAGAAAATTTCCTTATATTCCTAGTATATTGAATATTTTTTATCATTAAACACTGTTGAATTTTGTTAAATGCTTTTCTGTATCTACTACAATAATCATGGGGATTATTACTCCCCACCATTCTATTAGTGTGATATATTATATTAATTATATTTCACATGGTAAATCAACTATATATTCCTGGAATAAATCTCCAAAAGGAGCGTATTAGTTTGCATTCCCACCAGCAGTGTAGAAATGTTCCCTTTTCTCCACATCCACGCCAGCATCTCAGGTTTTGGGATTTTGTGATATGGGCTATTCTTACTGGAGTTAGGTGATATCTCAAAGTACTTTTGATTTGCATTTCTCTGATGATTTATATTCTTGGTTTGGTAAGATATTATTGTCATATGTTCCTTTATTTTGTTAGGTATATTTTCTTTAACTCATGGAACATATTTAAATCATTTAATGTCTTTGTTTAGAAAGTCTAATGTCAGTGCTTCCTCAGGCAAACTTTTTACCAATTTGATTTTTTGCTGTATATGGGTCATATTTTCTTCTTTTTGGAGACAGGATCTTTCTCCACCACTCAGGTTAGAGTACAGTGGCATCATCATAGCTCACTACTGATTCCAACTCCTGGGTTCAAGCAATTCTCCTACCTCACCCTCATAAGCAGCTGGGATTAGAGGCATGCATCACTACACCTAGCTAGTTTTTATATCATTTGATGTTGTAGATACAACATCTCCCTCTTGCTCAGATTAGTCTTGAACTCTTGACTAAAAGGGTTCTCCATGTCTTGGCCTCCAAGCTACTATGCCTAACTTGGTTAGTGTACTGGTAGTCTAAACTCTTACCTCTCACTTTAGGCAGCAACATCAGAAAGACAGTAACCTACACAGATGCTCCTAGACTTACGATGAGGTTATGTCCTGATAAACCTAAGGTAGGTCAAAAATATTTTAAGTTGAGAATGCATTTATTATACCCAATCTACTGAACATTATAGCTTAGCATAGTCTATTGTAGTGTTCTCAGAAACTTAGATTAGTCTACAGTTAGGCCAAATCATTTAATACAAAGCCTATTTTATAATACAAGTATTGAATATCTCTTATAATTTACTGAATACTGTACTGAAAGTGAAAAACAGAGTGGTTGTATGATTATTTGAAAAATGCAGTTTCGACTGAATGTATATTGCTTTTGTACCATGGTGAAGCAGAAAAACTATAAGCTGAACCAATGGTGAACCTAGAACTCTCTGTAAATATTTTCAATACATTCAGGGAAGTAGCTTGATTCAAATGGTAGCAGTTCTTAGTTAGGCAAAATAAAGACAAGCCTTTTAAGCTAGACTTTCAGGAAGTCACCAGACAAGCCAGAACAAATAACAGAATGCGTTAAGGCCCATTCTGCTCCCTCTGGGATAGCGCTGCCGTGTGGGCTTTTTTTTAATGGCTTCTATTTAACTGAGGAGGGAGCTGGTGGGACAGGGGCAAGATAAAATGCCACATAATTACTCCACCTTAACTTCCCCATAATCCTTAAAAATACTTTTGCTGCATACAAAACTATAGATAATTATTTTTCTCAACACTTTCAAAATATTATGCGACTTTCTTCTGATTTTCATTATCGCTGTAATTCCCACTTTTCTTCTAGGGCAAATGATCTACTCTTTTATCCTGGTTGTTTTTATCTGTTTATCTCTGGTGTTCTCCGGTTTCAGTATCACACACCTACCATGGGTTTCTTTTTATTTATCCTACTTGAGGTTCATTTTGATTCCCATATCTCTGTATTTATGTTTTCAATCAGTTCTGAAAAGTTAACAACCATTATTTTAAAAAATATTTTATTTCACCTACTCTATATTCTTTCCTTCTTCATTTCTAATGATTTATAAATTAAATTTCCTTCTTTTGCCTCTGTGTCTCTTAACATCACTTTAATATTTTCATCTCTTTTGCTCTCTGTATTCTGAGTATAAGTTTTCAAAAACACATGTTCCAATTAACTAATTTCCTGCATCTTTTCCTCATCTGAGGAATCAATAACATACTTTTTTCTAACTCTATTTTTAAAATTCTACAAGTTTCAATTTTTCAAAATCTCCAGTTAATTTTTAATGCTCTCTTTTTATTCATTCTATGTTGTGCCATTTTATAGCAAGGTAGGTCCTCTAGAACTGTGTCAGCCTCCCTTAAGAATATGGTTTAATCTGATAGTTCCCCACTAGATTTCCTACTTCATTTCTAGCTGAGGGTTTCAATTCCCAACAGCATTGTTACCTTTGGGCATGCCTTCTCCTTGATCATACAATGGGGAGAATGGTCCTGGAGGAGTCTTAATGCTTCTAAGACAAGAGTATACCCTCTGTATTATGGAAGAGTATGCCCTCTGTATTATTCTGAAGCAGAAGATAACTTCAGAGCACCGAGTAACCTACACAACTTTAGTAGAAGTCCTCTATTCATTTTTCAATTTTCTGAAATGTGGTTTTTAAATCATTCTATATTGAACCAAGTAATTAAAACAATCCTATATTTACCATTGATGCTTGTCAATCTTACCTCCTTAGTACGTTTTTAATCTGTTAATTTCTTCCAGTTACATTTACACTTTAACCTTCCCCTCTGGATTGTAACAGCTCCATAGTTACCTGCAACCCTCAAATCTTCCATTATTCTAAAACATTTTAGACTTTCCCAGTCATCAGCGTTATCTAAACTTTGTCTTCAGTGGCTACCCATAATATACAAGGTAACAGTTAAACATTATAATAAACTGATGTCTGTCTGCTTCTCCAACTTTATCTGCTGCCATTTTAACGTATTTATTCTATGTCTTTTAAAAACCTTTGTAGTTCTTCCACGAGTCTTGCTTTTTTAAGACCTTTATGTGTGCCAATTCTTCTTCCACTAACCCCTGCCATCCTTCCTCCCAATAGAAGAGACCTTTTCTGAACATTGTATTTTTTACATTATCTTTTTTTTTTTCTTTTAAACAATCTATCTCTTAAACTAGAAAAATTCAGTACATGAGATATAATACATACTCATTTCAGCATCTAATATGATTTGCACAATATCTTTCATGAAGTGTGAACTTACCAATAGTATATAGCTAAAGGGGTGAATGAATGAATGCATGGATGTGTTATCTGTGAAGGAGGAAGAAAGAAGAAATAGAATTTTGATGATAATATAGTTTGTTTTACCAGTATAAAACTCTATAGTACATTTAAAGCACAGAAAGTATGGTAAATAAATTATAAGATTACTTAAGGATGAAAAATATGAACCTCACAGGTCTTGTTATGAGGAGCAAGTGAAAAGAATATTTGTTATCTTTGACAAATACAAATACCCCCAAATGGTAGTTCCTTTTCCTAAAAGGTATACTCATCAGAATGGTAAAAAAGATAGCAGATCTTGATATTTACTTATAGAGCTCTGTACCAGACTGTGGTAGGACTATAAAGGAATTCTGCATATCTACGAATCTACATCCCTCCCTTCCTCCTGGCTTCCCTCCGTCCTGTTCTTCCTTCTAAAAAGGCATAATTTAAAAACGTTTGAGGTACAGAAGAATCAAGAAACACAAAATTCGCACAGACAAAATGTTGAAACTTGTACAGGTGAATCAGAAAAGACACCATTGACTATGTTTCTTGGAAGTAAAATAATGGACCATAACATAGTCTATCTCAAAACTTTTGTAGAGAGCAACATATAATAAAAGATGTGTAGTGTCATGCAACTGTAGTTTAAAGTTGAATTTTCCAAAAGAATAATGACGTGGCACATCTTTTCACATGGTGATTGGCCTACTGTATGTCTTCTTTGGTTCAGTATCTGTTCAAAGTTTTTGTATACTTGGGTAGTTTTTTTTTTTTTTTTTTTTGAGACAGAGTTTTGCTATATTGCCCTCAGGAGAGTGCCATGACATCACAGCTCAAAGCAACCTCCAATTTCTGGACTTAAGCGATTCTCTTGCGTCAGCATCCCAAGTAGCTGGGACTATAGGTCCCTGCCACAATGCCCAGTTACTTTTGTTATTGTTGTTGTCATTGTTGTTTAGCAGGCCCAGGCTGGGTTCGAACCCACTTGCTCCAGTGTATGTGGCTGGGCCCTAACCACTGAGCAATGGGCGCCAAGCCTTGGGTAGCTTGCCTTTTAATCACTGAGTTATAAGATTTGGGTTCTTTCAGACTTTCCATTGATATGTCTATTTTTACACCAATACTATGCTATCTTGGTTATTGTAGCTTTAGAAAAGTCTCAAAACTAAGTAGTTTATATACATCCTCCAAATTTGTTCTTTTCATCTTGTTTTGGTTTTGTATTTACACAGAAATTTTAAAATCACCTTGCTAATTTCTACCAAAAAAACCCCCCAAAAGCCTGCTTGAATTTTGATCAGGTTTATGCTGAGTTTATCGTTTGTGGAGTACTAACACTTTAACCATACTGGGTCTTCAAATCCATGCACACAGTACATCTATGAATTTCTTTATCTTCAATTTTTTTAGCAGAAATATTTTATAGCTTTCAATGCACAAGGCTTTTGTTTATCTTAAAATATATTCCTATGTATTTCATGTTTTAGATACTATTATAATGGTTTTATTTTTAATTTCAATCTCTAATATTTCAAATATATTAAAAACACATTATTAGAATTGATTTTGAATATTGGTCTTCTGTCCAGTGACTCTGCTAAATTCACTTATTAGTTTTAGTACATTTTCCCAGGGATATTAGGATTTTCCACTTGCCTAACTGAACTGGCTAAATTAGGTCCTCAAACTTTTTAAATAGGGGGCCAGTTCACTGTCCCTTAGACTGTTGGAGGGCTGGACTGTAGGCCCTGGGAGGAGTCGGCTGCTAAGCAGGACAGGCAGCAGCAGCAAAAACACTGGGCAGGCCAGATAAATGTCCTAGGCGGACCACATGTGGGCTATGGGCCATAGTTTGAGGATGCCTGGGCTAAAACATCCAAAAGTTTAATACAAGTGGTGAATGAGAACATCCTGGGCTTGTTTCTTATCCATTGGGAAAGCATTAATCTTTCACCATCAATTAAGATGTTAGCCATACTTTTTTTGTAGATGTAACTTATCATACTGACAAAGTTCAATTAAATTTCTGTTTACTAAGACTTTTTTTTTTTTTTATCATGAATAGGTGTTTAGTTTTCAAATGTTTTTCCTGAAGATGTTAAAGTGGCAGTACTTTTCTCTTTTGCAGTCTGCTGACATGGGGTGTTCCAAGGGTAAATATTTTAATATTTTTGAATGCACCTCTTGCTCCTATTCATATATCACTGAATTTGATTTGCCAAGCCGTCTTCAAAATTATTACCCTTATTTTATGATGGACATTGGTCACTATTTCATTTCTTGTAATGCCTTTTTCTGGTGTTGGTATCAAGGTTATGAGGTCTTATAAGGTGAGTTATATAGTATTATCTCCTCTTCTATTTCTGGAAGACTATGAGGATAATTGTTATTATTTCTTTTTAATGTTCAGTGGAAACATTTAAATAAGGTATGTCCATTTTTTCTTACATTATACTATGAATATAAAAATTTAGACTTTGGCATAACAGTTGTAAAGCCCTCGTTATGAGTCTTTCTTTAAAAAAGAAAAAAATGGTCTATAATCCTAGCACTCTGGGAGGCTGAGGTGGGAGGACTGCCTGAGCTCACAGGTTCAAGACCATTCTGAGCCATAGTGAGACCTCTTCTCTAAAACTAGCCAGGTGTTCTGGCTGGCACCTATAGTCCCAGCTACTCGGGAGGCTGAGGCAAGAGAATCACTTGAGCCCAAAAGTTTAAGGTTGCTGTGAGCTATGACCCCATGACACTCTACCGAGGGCTACAAAGTGAGAATTCTCTCTTATCGCCATTAAAACAAACAAAAAAAAAGGTATGACAACTCTATAGTCTCTAATGATACAGAGATAAGTATTATTAAAGTTAGTCATGTTAAGAATTAACTAAATGCACTAGCTGTGGTGGCTGATTCCTGTAATCCTAGCACTCAGGGAGGTCCAGGCAGGTGGATTGTTTGAGGTCAGGAGTTTAAAATCAGCCTGAGAAAGAGGGAGATCTCATCTCTACTTAAAAAAAATGAAAAAAAAAATTAGCTGGGCCTTGTGGTAGGTGCCTACAGTCCCAGCTACCCAGAAGGCTGAGGCCCTGGCAATCCAATCTGAGGCAAGAGTAAGACTCTGTCTCAAAAAAAAAAAAAAAAAAAAGTAGGACAGTTCTATAGTCTTTAATGATATAGAGATAAGTATTATAAAAGTTAAGAATTAAGTGAATGTTATAAAAGTAAGTCATATTAAGAATTAAGTAAAAGAATTAAGTAAAGTAGGTAAAAGAAGAATTAAGTAAATGACTGAATAGCACTTAAAAGCCAGGAGAACATTAACTCTATTTAAATAATATAAAGGTCAAAGACAGATGATGATGTTTACAAATAAAATTATATCCATATTTGTTTTAGTAGATAATAAAGACCATAAAGGTAGTTTCTGTTGTTCAAAATTTTAATTTTCACACACACAAGCCAAGGCTACCCATGCTTGTGTAGTTACTGTCTCCTAAGTCTTCTGCAAAAATTACTAGCCACTGGGAGGGGTCTTTTTTTAAAAGTCATTGAAATTTTTGTATAATTTATTTTACACTTAGTCATATTCTACTTGTGATATTTTTGAACTGTTGATAATTTTTTCCCGCATGTAAATTCTAACTTCTTAATTATAAGTTACTTAGAGATGAAGACCATATGGAAAATGTATTAGATCCCTGCTAACACTAACCACATAGTGAGTGTTTTGTTAGTATTTATTCAGGTTTTGTTTTTCCATATGTATTATAAGTAGCAAGTATTAATAACTTCTGTAATATCTGTCCATATATTATGTTACCTTTGTAATTAAAAAAATAATAACTTTTTCTTAGTCTTTGTTGAACTGGGACTGTAATTTTTGATGACAGTCATGTTATAAAAGTAGTATTCTGGTTTTCTAAATTGTTGATCTGTACAACAGCAAATGAAGCATATAAATCATCTGTGTATGCTCATTATATCAACAAGTAAACTAAGTCGGTCGGTAGCTCAGTGTTCTAATGGCCCTCGGACCTTGGGAAGAGTTCTGGAACCTCATATAGACTAAAATCCATGGCATAGACTTTTTCTGTTTTATCTGGTCTGCTCATTCTACCCCTTCATTTCTCATCTTTGGTGTGTACTTGACTAGCCATGTACACATAACAACACTACCTTCATGTTAGTGTAGCCCCTCCCATCACCTCCTAGTTCACTTCTACCTACATCTACCAGCCACAAATGCAAACACCAGCTCGACGATTCTCTTTTGCCAAGTTGATCTCATGTATCAGAACAGTATAGAACCCAAATAAGAAGGTTTTATAAAGACACAGATTATCGAAATCTTGGCTGGATTTTATTGGCAATGAGTAAGCCAAGAATAAACAAAAAATATATCTCTAAGAAATAAAAAATGGTCAAATATTGCACAGAAATTAAAATAATGCACCCTTTTCATTGAATAACATTTTTATGGCATGTTTTTTAATATAAATAACTGTGAGTGCTTTATGAAATACTGCTTAACTCACATCAAAGACAAAATAATGGTACTCAGGAGGAAAGTATATTTAAAATTATTTTCAGAAGGAAAATGGAATGTTTATATACTATTTGTGAGAATGTAAGTTAGTATAACCTTATGGAAATCAGTATGGAGAGCTGAAACACCACTCAATTTAGGAATCCCACTACTGGTTATCTCCCAAAGGAATTCAAATCAGTGTATAAAATACTGCAATTATTTGTATGTTTACTGCAATACCATTCACTATAGAAAAATCACAGTATTAACCCGTGTCAATCAACAGATGACCAGACAGAGATAAAGAAAACGTGGTTATTTATATACATATACAACTATCCTGTGGGACCAGCTAATATCCTCACCTCCTCGAGACTCCTCCCCAGCCCACTGCTCCCAAAAAACAGAACCTCATCACTCTGAGAAGTTCGCCTATTTATCCACTTATTAAAAAATTAGCATAAGACAATCAGAGAAATACTGGGAGGTAACTCATCTGGTTAATTCTAAGAGGTGGTTATTTGTAGAAAATAGAGCTTCTTTTCTCCTTTATAATTTTGCATTGATTAAATTTTTAAGAGTGTATAACATATACATATAGAGATAGATACATACCTACTGTATATAGACAGACACATATGCCTGTATGTCTCTCTCTATATAGTATAGCATATGGAATACTATTCAGCCATAAAATCAGAAGGAAATAATCTCCTTTGCAGTAAATTGGATGGAACCACAGACTATTATCCTAAGTGAAATCATTCAGAAAGAGAAAGTCACTTACCACTTATTCTAAGTGGGAGCTAAACTATGGGTGCACACGGACACACAGAGTGGGATGACAATGTGGGAGGGTTGGCAGAGGAGTTAGGGATGAGAAATTACCCATTGGATACAATGTACACTATTCAGTTGGTGGGTATGGAAAGCCTAGACTTTACCACACTGAAAAACATCCATGTAACAAAACTGCACTTGTAACACCTAAATCTATATAAATAAAAAAAATTTTTTTTTTTTTTTTGAGACAGAGTCTCAAGCTGTTGCCCTGGGTAGAGTGCCATGGCATTATAGCTCACAGTAACCTCAAACTCTTGGGCTTAAGCGATTCTCTTGCCTCAGCCTCCCAAGTAGCAGAGACTACAGGCACCCATCACAATGCATGGCTATTTTTTTGATTGTTTGTTGTTGTTGTTATTGCAGTTGTCATTGTTGTTTAGCTGGCCCAGGCTGGGTTTGAACCCGCTAGCCTCAGTGTATGTGGCCGGCACCCTACCCACTAAGCTACACAGGTACTGCCCAATGTGGCCGGCACCCTACCCACTGAGCCACACAGGTACTGCCCAAATTAAAAAATTTTTAAATAAGATTGTTATCGGAAGAGAAAGCCATCTTAGTACACATGCATATGCAGATATATTCTAAATATGGTTAAAAATGTAATTCATATATGATCCCTAAACTTTGAAATATATTTCCATTACTTAAAATCTAATCATCATTGAGACTTTGTTTATTTTAGTTTTTTATAAATACTATTTTTGATAAATAAAATTCAGATAAATCAGATAAATAACATTAGACATTTATCATCAAATTCTAAGGTTATGTGTATAAATTAATTAGAAATACTGTTTCAGATCTATACAAGTAACTCTGCAAAAGCGCATAATGTTTCTTTTACCTCATTTGTTTACAAGACTCGTTGTGCTTAATAACTTATTATATGCATAAAATGAAAGAAAGAGTTAAAAAAAAAAAAAGGATAGGTCAGGCTTCACATGAAAAAATACAGAGGAGGAACTTCTGTTTTTCAGGATCTTCCAGAGATTCTTGGATCAAAATTAAACCAGAATGTCAACAGGAGTTCAAGACCAGCCTTGGCATAACCAGACCTGTCTCTCCAAAAAACTCTATGAATTAGCCCAGCTGCTTGGGAGGCTGAGGCAGGAGGCTTGTTTAGGCTCCGGAGTCTGAGACTGCAGGGCTGTGTGATGACATCAGGGTACTCAAACCTAGGCAACAGAATGATATCACTTCTCAAAAAAAAACAATAAACAAGGGCGGTGCCTGTGGCTCAAAGGAGTAGGGCGCTGGCCCCATATGCTAGAAGTGGCAGGTTCAAACCCAGCCCCGGCCAAAAACTACAAAAACTCCCCCAGGAAAACAAATAAGCAAATAAAAGTTCTTTTTTTTTTTTTTTTTAATCTTAAACAGCTTTGGAAGTTACTCTTTTTAAGAAATACGATTTTTTGCCAAACGTGAGACATAAAAGAAACATATGCAATTGATTTTATATATTAATAGTATTTGTTAAATTAATGAATACATTCAAGTTGGGCCCATAAGTCTCTAAAAAATTATATTTGGATGTAATATGCTTTTCATCTTAAAAACCTAAGAAATGTAAGTGATATATTTTCCCCATCTTAAAGAAAAAACCAAAAATCAGAATCTTATGAACCTTAGGTTAAATTCAGTGTCAAATATGAACACATTATAGCTTTTTACAGTGAATATTCAATAATTAAATTCTATATTCTTTTAAAAGGGTGATAAAGGTTTATTTTAGACAAATGTTAATTTATTTCAAAAGATCAAAGTCCATAATTTAAAAAGTCTTTATTTGCCTTACTCTTCAATTCATATCTTAATAATTCAAATTCTAATATTATTACCAAGATATTATAGGCAATTTTACATCTCATTAACCTTGCTTTGTTTTAATTATAAAGATCCTTTGTTAGATTCCTCTAAACGATCCAGTTTATAATTTCAGCCTGTCCTGGGGAGTACTTTAAATCAGCTGCACATTCATCAACTGTTTTTTTCCTGCTAATTATAGACAACCGCACAATTGCTGTCTCGAGCTATGATTGATGAATTGTATTTACAAGTGTAGCTGTTAAGCAGGATAAACATTTATAACAATTTCCGCTTAAAGATTTTTATTTTCATTCCCATAAGGACAAATTAAAGACTGATATCACTAATACCAAGAGAAAGTGGAGTTTTTTTAATGTTTCATTTTAGAGGAGTTGAAAAAAGTTTTTAAAAGTCACACGTCCACACAAATGGAATAAAAGCTTGTGTAAAGTATCTTGATTCGTGCTCTGCAAATAATCAGCATTAACACATCGTAGCCTGTTCCTGTAGTATAACTGCATACCAACTATCAAAATACGACACTTCTGTGAACCAGAAACCACAGTTTGAATTTGTGAAAGACAAAGAGCTAGACTGAAAGAAATGACCTAACCAAAAGCCCAAACACGGACTGTAAGTAATAACAAAACAAATGCTCCCACTGTTTAAGCACCTATATAACAGCAGGGGCAAAAAAATGTTTAGAACCATCACAGAAATTGGGCATGGAAAATGCTACAATATTCTATAGATGTGAAAAAAAAGTCAGGTGAAGATTACGTTATTTGCGCAGAGTTTATGCATTTTTCAGTGGGAGTGTAGATAATGTTTTTTTATTTCAAATTAATATGAGGGTACAAATGTTTAAGTTACATTGTTTTCCCTTGTAAGGTAAAGTCCAAGTCGTAGTTGACCCCTTTCCCCAGGGGGCATGTGGAACACCCTCACACTGTGCACATTAGGTGAGATCTCACCAATTTCCCAGCCTATTAAAATACATATGCTGAGTATTATATTAGGCACTGTATAAATGGCCATTAAAAATATCCTACAGATAAACAGGCACTAAAACCATGGTATAGGAAACTTAAGCCAGGATAAATGGATGTGCAGGGAGACCAACAAAGCCATCTAATCCAGATTAGGGGCAGGGTGGGGGAGGGGTTAGTACACCGAAGAGATTATTTTCATTAATCTAAGAGAATGTTTGGACATTTAAAGCAAATGCCTATCATCTTTGTACTGAAGGTGCTGGGTAAAACATTATGCAATCAAGACAACAACCCCAACTGGCTTCCCAAACCATCCAGCAAGCCCCTGAAGTCCCCTTAGTATTTCCTCTCCTCTGTTTTCCTACAATGGATATTTTCAGTATTCTCCACACTATTCTCCACTCCTCAAATATGACATGCACCTTCCCCAATTTCCATTCTCAGTAAATCACCTTTCTTGCCTTTTCACAGATGAAACAGAAGGCATCACATGAGTTTCTCTGATCCTGCCATCAGCTTAAAGCTGTACCACAAAAGGCCCAGCTTCCACCCGAGTGCCCATTACTCCATCCATGCTGCATGCTTATCCTCCCACGATACTGCTTCTTCCCATCAGCATTTAAAAATACTCAGGTTTTTCTTTCTAAAAATGCCCTGGCCCCCTTTGGCATACTCATTCCACCTGTAATTACTTGGTCTGAGACAGTTGCCCCCACTAGGCTGAGTACTCCAACCAGGAAGGGCTGCTGGCTCTATGTGCAACATCTTTAGCACACAGGTTCTCACCACTGTAAGTTTAGATGAGATCACCATGACCCTCTTGTGACTGAACCCAGTGGTCCCTTTGATCCTGACTTAAGAATCCTCCTCTGGTCAACCGTTCATTCTTCGTCAAACATTCTACTTACTATTCTTCTCTTTATTCCTTCGATACATATTTGTAATTACTAACTACATGCCAGGAACTACTCCTCCACACTGGGATAGAGCAGCAAATAAGACAGTGAGAAGTACATGAGATATTAAGGAAAGCCCTTTGCAGGGTGGGGACAGACACACGCACATGTAAACAAGTGGCCAGAGCAGCTCAGTTGAGATGACATTTATTATTAAATGTTAAAACATGGTCGTGTTGTAGGCTGTGTTATGGGTGTGATAACCCAATAAGATGGTCAGGGCAGCCTCTGTGAGCTGCTTACTGAATTTGAGACACAGCTAGTCATGGGAAGATGTGGAGGAAAAGGATCCCCAGCAGAAACAGCAGGAACTGCGCGCCCCGGTTCCCACTCACTCTCCACACTCTACCTGAGCAACACGTCCGCATTCTTTCTTTCTTCAGCACATATAAGCTGGAGACTCCTAGGTCTAAATCTCCATTCCAGCTCACTCTTTAGAGAGCTCAATACTCAAACACCTAGAAACCTATTCAACATCTTCTCTTGGATTTTTGCAGGTACTACAAGTTCATTATAGCTCCAAATGAAAAACTCTCTCATTCAATCTATGCCCTCCTCTGCGTGATGATAGCTAAGTGAACTATACCCATACTATAAACCAGGCGTCCTCAAACTACAGCTCGTGGGCCACATGCAGCCTGCCTAGGACATTTATCTGACCCACCGGGTGTTTTTGCTGCTGCTGCCTGTCCTGCTTAGCAGCCGACTTGTCCTGGGGCCCGCAGTCCGGTCCTCCAATGGTCTGAGGGACAGTGAACTGGCCCCCTGTTTAAAAAGTTTGAGGACCCCTGCAAACTATCTAGTTAGTAAAGTTGGAAATCAAATTATCCTTGATTCCTTCTTTCCTCTCTACCAGTCAATCAGCAGGCCTATTGACTTAATTTCTAAAAGAGACTTCAAATTTGCTCACTTCTTCCATCCTCACAGGTACATTAGTTCATGACAGCACTTTCTTAAACACAATTCCTGAAATCTCAGTATCCTTATTTAAGTTTTGAGCCCCTGAAATCCATTCACCATATTGTAGGCTATGCTGAAACCTTTTCAATTACTCCCCAGCACCCTTAGTGTGGCTTATAACCTGTTCTTGAGATGACTTTTGCCAAAGACCCTTGCCCTCTATGGCTGGCACACAGTATGCACTTAAATAGCTGCTGACTGAAAATAGCTTCTCGGTAACATATCTTCCTATCTTTTGCTTCCCTTTACCATAGAATTCCCTCTGTCCAGAATTGGATCCCTCTCTCTTTTTCCATCTGCCTATCTCTTGATCATCTCTAAAATGTCATTGCCTTTAGGTAAATACACTATCTGAAAACCCTGATAACCCGCAACCTGGTGGAACGTATCCCTCCAGACTAGGTAGTCACTCTGCTGTATCTCTATCACCTTTTCATAGCAGCCTTGTTTGTCATATAGGCTTGTCTGGGGTATACATTTCCCCAGAACTTCAGAACTATGTTCATCTCATCCACTTTCCTCTTATAATAGCATTTGTTATGTAGTGAGTGCCAAACAGACATTTCCAGAACTCCTATATACATTATTTGCTCTTGTATATTCATAGTGAATTCTTACTCCAAAGTTATTTTTTATTTGGAGAAACAATTGCTATGAAGAGTGGAAACACAGATTTCAGATGGCAAAAATAACCCTATAAAGAGTACTTTAGAGATTATGATAGATTAAATTTAAAAAAATTATAACTTCTTTCTCTATTTCCAACTCCTTTCACAAATATGAAGCAAATCCCAAACTCTTATCACTGAACAATGAAACCATATCAGAGGCGTAAAACCTCTGATATTAGCAAATTTTCATACCCCCTTTTCTAATCCAATAACTATAAATCCTAATTTATACTCTGGAGGTTCAATGCTGTAACTCTCAGGAAAATTACTAATGGAAGATCTACTTCAGTAAAACCAACTAACCTTTTTTTTTAATAGTTGAAATAAGTATAATTAGCACATATGTGAATTTAAAGTTATTTCTGAAAGTGACATGACAATAATATAAAACTTGAAAAATCTATTTTTTATCACTTGAAAATGTGTAATAATTACCAATTCTTATCAAAATGAAATTTTATATGAAACAGTGAGTTCTGTTATGAAAAATACTATTTGTGTTCTAAAAATTAATATTTTCCAGCATCTTTTGGATTACAATAAATGCAAAGTTTATTTTAAATTTCAGACTTGTATTATTATGACTAAGAATGATTAGGTCGCAGAATATCAAAATGAGAAATACATATTAAGAGTAATTGCTATAGAAACAGAGATTATTTCTCAGAATATAATGTAATGACGGAAAAGAAATGAGTAACATTCAATAAGATTTAAGTTAATTTTTTTGAAAATTGAGTTTCTATACTCTACAAAAACTCATTTTCAAAGAATATTCTTTTACAACCTCTACCTTGTAAAAGATAACTTTTATATACAGTAAGCATCATTTCTTTGTTAATCTAAGGAAAGCTGGCTTCAAATATGAAAAAAATAGGTTATTTCAAATATTCAGTAATTATTTTCCAAAGAACGTGCTATATCATACAAGAAATTCAAGTTGTGAAGGATGCGGATCTTGGGCTCACAGAAGCTATACACATCAAACGGTGACAAGTTAACATGTATCTTAATATGTCCATTGACAATAAAGCATACAAAATTCACCATTAACAAGTATTTACCACAAAATGACAAATACAGCAGTGGGTTCAAACATAATTTCATTTAGTGTTTTAACAATGGTATAACCAAGACTATTATACTTCCTATATAACAAATATAGGAATATACAAATATAAAAATCCTTGACATTTTCAGTTGGGTAATGAACACATGACATGTTCAGATAAAACTATTTCACGTGAACTGATGAGGCTGAGGGAGTAAACACTGCACACGGCTCTGAAAACAGATGGCGTGGCAGATGGGACTGCAGATTGGGTTCACTTGATCTGTGTAAAACAACTTTACTAGTCAGTAAGATGTGGCTCAAATCTCACAAAAACCTTATAAAGTTTGTGCCTTTGTTTCATATATGCCTTTTATCCAAAAAAAAAAAAAACCATGTTTAACATTTTAATTTTGTTAATTTGAAGTTTAAATACCTTTGTGATAAATTATTTAACTAAAAGATATTTCTTCTTTGGAACAGATGGCAGCAAAGACAGTTGCCCAGTGGAATAAAATGTATACTGACTAGTTGCCCAAAAATTGTAAAATTAATTACCTTCCTTCATTGATGAGTTCAATAAATGCCAGTCCTGCATTCTTCTGAATAGAATTTTGCCATTCCTAAAAGGAGAAACCAAACCAGATAAATGTAAGAAAAACGAACATATACATGAAAGTACATCTGATTTAAGGATCACATTGATGTTAGTTACTTCCACATGCTATTACTTCCAAATGTCTTTAAAAATTTTAAAAACAAATGCTGTTTTGTAAGAAATCAAATTTTTAAAAGGCATCCATGTATCACTTAGTTTAGAAGGTGCTTTTGCATTACAAGAAAATTTCAGGCCTGACGCAGACTGATGAAAAGTGAGACTCCAGGCACAGGGGGCTCTTAGCACAAAGCTTCCTTCCAAAAAAGACCAAATGACCAAAAGAGATCTACTGTGACTATATAAGGACTAGAAATATTTGGGACAGAAAACTTTAATTCCTAATATAGAGATTTTCCATTGAGATTGTAAAATAAAAACTAGAAATATAAACAATGTATTTACATGTGACTTTGAAGTGAAACGCTCTAGTTACATGTATATTCCAAATTATTGAAATCTAATTAGAAAAACATTACAAATAAAGTTTTTTGAAATTAAAAAAATACTTAATAGTAAACCTATAGCTAAATATGCAATATTCAGATAACTATGTAATTCTCTTTGCTAATTTAGATTAGAGTCTATTCATGAATCTAGAAGTTCTAGAGGTCAGGGTTATTATGAACACAAGTGACTGGCATATTGTGTTTTGAATTAGAAAAGCATATTGCTTATTTTATACTTTTTCTATGGCATACTTAGAATGTGATTTTTTAATATTTGGTTTATTCTACTTATTTCAACTTTTTAAAAAATGTAGCTCATAAATTGCAGGGTTTTCTTGGTATTAAAAATTATAATCCTGCCAATAGTTCTATAAATAAATACTTTTTTTGTTTGTTTGTTTTTTGGTGCTGCAGAGCCAAGTTATTTCAGAGAGAGAGAGAGAGAGAGTATGCACGTTTCTGCATAGCCATGGAAGGGGACCCAAGAGAGGGTTGTCCCATAAATACTAATTTTTTGAATAAAAAAATCACTAATACCATTCGTCTATAGATTCTTTCCTCCATGATTTACCAAATAAATAATATGCTCACTACACCTGATCACATTCCCTTTAAAGAGTCTGTACACGTGCTGGAAGTAGGTACCTGGATGTGTAAGTCCTCTTTACTCTAAGTAAATATGTGAAAAACTATAGGAGCAAAAATTCTTAATTTCCCAAAGAGAAAGAATCAACAACTTTGTAAAAGAGATATGGTAGTCAGGGGATAGTGCAAAGCCACTGGGCTTTATAACAACTACCATAATCTTTAATTATAATTTATTCAAATGATAAGATTGCTCTTCCATTTTATAGACTTTATTTAAAGTTTCAAATCATTTCTGTCAAAAACAATTATAGGCAGACAGAAGATTTTGAAACTCTAATATACATCTTGGTTATATTTGATACATCTTAGAAAATAGAAAGATTAAACTAGTAATGTGACACAGTGAGTGAGATAACTTGTAAATCAAGAAAATATGTGGCCCTAGTCACAAAATGATAGTGTAGAAATACACTTATTGACTAAGAATAATGCTCACAGACTGCTGTGCAAAAATAACACACTAAAAAGATTTATTTGACAAAAGAAAAACAATTATAGGGAATTCCTTTTTCTATATTTTAATACAATGTCTTACTATGATTCTCTTGGAAGTTTCAATTATACATCTTGTATTTACTGCAGATCACAATCCAACAAAATGTGCAAACTTCTCAGGAAAATACTGGACATTTCTTAAGGTATTAACTTACAGAAAAAACTGATTATTATGTAAAAAGAATCATGCCACCACAAGAACAGATTCTTACAAACAACTTCTCAAACATGATTTTCCATAATACTGTTTGTACTGTTTGTAAGGGTCTCCAAACAGCATAAACTACTAATATGAATAAGATTTCACTAAGATATTTCAGAGTACATAATGAAGTATTACATGTGCATCCGAAAATTTACCTTGTCTAAAAACTCATAGAATTAAGATGCTTAAAAAATTCTGTTCAGACTTTTTTTTTTGGCTGGGGCTGGGTTTGAACCCTCCACCTCCTGGTATATGGGACCAGCGCCCTACCCTTTTGAGCCACAGGCTCCGCCCTCTGTCCAGACTTAACTAAATTTATCTAAAATTGGCATTCAGCCTATGAAATGCTAATTTATAATCTTCGATAGAGGAATAGTAGAAAGCTGAGCCAAGCTACAGGCATTAGAAATTAAAGGATGAGAAGCCTAAGATTTTATTCTAGAAATTAGTGTTTTAGAAGAAAATGTTGTCATTTTTGAGTGAGATGAAATAGTAGAAAATTGTTTTATATGCCTTTCCAGAAAGGAGATAATAGCACCCTAAATTAGCATTTCAAATGGGGAATAAAAAAATAAGAGAATTACCAGAAATGATGCCACAACTGGATGAGAGTCTGGATTTAAAGGCTGATATCGAGGAGTAGGATAAAAAAAAAAAATTATAAAAAAGTAAAGTTTTTATTTCTCAATGTGGTTGAGTGGGATAAGGGTAGTGTATCATGGAAATGCTGAAGAAGGGCACACTTTTGGGGAAAACCACAATGTTGTCCTCAGCTAGCATTTGCTGGCAGAGTGACAATGGTAGATCAAAAAGGAATATGGGATTCGGAATTGTTTACATAGTAATATCAAGGCAAGCATTGGCAAAAGTCTCCTAAGAAGAATACACAAAGAGGATCCCAGAGTGAAACCTGGAAAGCCTTCACGTGTTTAATATTAGAAAAAGTAGTATCTGAAAAGCAATAAAAGAAGATCTACCAAAACTTAATAACAAAGGCAGAATATTATAGTAGTACTCAAAGAAAACAATCCACCTATATCCATTGGGTCAATAAAACAGAAAGATAAAAGACTCTTTAGTCACAATGATTATGGTCAAAGACAGCAACTATAGTGCCGTGACAACCTGACGTGAAAGGCACAGACCAAACCAAGAGCAGAAGGGTAATCAGGGTGGGGTGGGTTGGGGAGGACATGGGACCTAGAGAGTGAAAGGCAATGGAGCACAGAAAAAAAATTCCAGGATATAATAGAGACATAGGAAGATATGGGAGACATTAACAGAACATGAAAGTATCTCCCAGGAAACAGAACAAAAAGATAGTGAGATGCAACAAAAAGAGATGGAAGACAAACAAGATAAGAAAACTAGGGGATCTTCCTTTGAAAGGCCAGTGTCTACTGTGTAGGTGATGTAGAAAAAGTGAATAAGGACCAAGGAAAACAAGAGATTATCAAAGATACTCAATATTTTTTCCAGGAATTAAAAGTATGAGGATGGACCAGTAAGTTTCAAACTCATCCAAGAAAAAGTACAAATACCTCACTGCTGCATATCACTCCGGTCACCTTGGAATGACTACATATCACTACAGTCATCTTCCTGTTGGGAAGGTGTGCACTGATGCCAGAGTCTACCCTCAAAGCACTTTATCTAGGATGAGTTTGCAAGCTTACTTCTTGAACTTTTGTATGATGACAGCTCTGCTGGCCATTGTAGAAAAAAAGCTCCAAAATTGCTTTGAAGGGTGGCCGGGGTCCTGGCATTGGCAGCCAGCTTGCCAAGGGCACTACTGTGAAGGTGTCCTGGGAGATGTTCAGCTATGAGGTATGCAGCACTTCTTTTAGGATGAGTTCACAAATATTAATCGTCAGACTATAAATGACATAAAATCCCCAGAAAAGCATATGATCATAAAACTTTGGAATACTATGGTTAAGGAAAAGGCTCATAGGAGAAAATAAATAAAAACTTATACAAAGAATAGTAAAACTGGAAGACAGAAGGAAACAATGCCTTTAAAATTATGAGGAGCATAATACTCAGAACACACGATGCACCCAAACCATCAGTAAAATTTGAGGACAGAATAATCACATTTTGGACATTTATAAAACTCTATTTTTCATCCATTCTTGTTCAAGCACCAACTCATGGTGTCCTCTGCCAGAATTAGTGAATACATTAAACAGAAGAGACACAATAAACTGTGGTATATGTACACCATGGAATACTATGCATCCCTAAAGAAAAATAGAGACTTTACCTCCTTCATGTTTACGTGGATGGAACTGGAAAATGTGCTTCTTAGCAAAGTATCCCAGGAATGGAAGAAAAAGTATCCAATGTACACAGCCCTTTTATGAAACTAATCTATAGCTCTCAAGCAAAAAATACAACTTAGTTCTAGCCCAAAAATATGGGGAGGGGGTGGGGACGGTGAGGGGAGAAGGGTGGATGGGGGGTGGGAGGGTGATGGGAAAGATCACCTATATTTCTGCCTAACAAGGGTACAAGTGAACTTTTCTAGAACTAGAATATAAATGTGTTGATACAATGATTAACCGAATGATGTGAAAGTTATGTTAACCAGCTTGATG